>JAQMYL010000002.1:22492620-22504354 GCA_030014365.1 Clarias pachynema | reverse complement strand
CTAGAGGAGATCTGCATGGAGGAATGGGCCAAAATACCAGCAACAGTGTGTGAAAACCTTGTGAAGAAAACGTTTGAACTCTGTCGTTGCCAGCAAAGGGTACTGTATATAACAAAGTACTGAGATTAAGTTTTGTTATTGACCAAATACTTATTTTCCACCATAATTTGAAAATAAATTCTTTAAAAATCAAAATGGATTTTCTGGATTTTTTTTTTTTTTCTTATTTTGAGAAAGAACTGGGAGAATTTGCACAATTGGGGGCTGACTAAATACTTTTTTTGCCCCACTGTAGGTTATGTCTTTTCATTTAAGAAGTAAAATAAAATAAAAAAAAATTGATGTTGCAATACAACAAAAACAACCGTAATCACTAGGCAGTGAATACTTCCTTGTAATGTGTTTGTAGATGAAGCATAGCTATTATCATCTTTCGCAATTGATTTACTATAAGCAAACAATCAAATCTCCAATGATACTGTGGTCGTTTCTTTAATCAGAATAAAAACAAATAGAATTTAATTCATTTCCTGCTTGGCATACATGCCTCTAACCTTTTGCACCATCCATGTATAGTAATCTAATCCTTATCTTAGTATTTCTTCGATGTAATTTAATCAGCGTTCCACAAATCCTAAAAAGGACATGGCTAGTTGAAGCATTTCTGGAGAAAAAGGGAGTGTCTTTCTTCATTGCCTAGGCAATACAGAGAGATAACAGAACATAGTGACTGTGATATTGCAACATCACAGGGTTATGTCCTGAATCTTACAGACTAACATTTCAACAGTAATGCTATGAAGTAAGAACAAAAACATACTAACTTGACCTTTGATGCTTAACACACATTCCATGTACTATGTTTGTTCACATCTTTGTACACAACGTTCGGTTGTGTTTTTGCTTATGTGACTGTCAACAGCCAACTATTAAATTTTACTTAAAATATATAATTAGCATGCAGGACCAGTTTAAAAAAATCTATGCAGTTTGTCTGAATAGTTATTTACTGGTTGAGCAAAGACAATTGATCTATTTAGAGCAGAAAGTGGAAGATAGACATTCTCAGGTACTAATGGTTACCTTTTCTTGTTACTTTCTTGTCACCCTCAAGTTAACATCTTTTGCGTCCGTCAGTAAGTAAACTTAGAAAAAGTTCATCTAGTGTATCTTTTAAGAATGTATTTACTGTATAGTCTCAGTCTTATATAGGATCTTACAGTCCTTATAATCCTAGGATATACAGTAGTCGTATCTTAGGAGACTTAGGGCATAAGGCAGTGTACACCCTGGATACCAATCCGTCGCAGGGCACACACATATACACACTCATTCACATACTATGGCCAATTTGAGGAAAGCCAATTAACCTAATTTGCATGTCTTTGAATTGTGGGAGGAAACCAGAGGGAGGAAACCCACCAAGCATGGGGAGAACATGCAAATTCTATGCACACAGAGGCAGGAATCGAACCCAGACCCTGGAGGTGCAAAGCAACAGTGCTAACTACTACGCCACCGTGTGTATATACGTATATTTATATATAACGTACATATATTTGACTTATTTCCTATTCTCAAGTACATTATGTTCTTGTGTCCACATGAAATATAAATAATAAAGACTACACAAAATAAGGGCACCAGCACACATATCACGAGACTGATAATGATAACAATAAAGACAGAAGGAAGGGGGGGGGGGGGGTACGTCCACAGTAGCCAAGCGTATACTGATCAGCATCTGTAGAAAAAGCCTCCTTTAATGACTTTTGAGTGTATACAATAAACCACTTTTTTTTGTTTTGTTATTGCATCATGTGAGTGTCTGGTATTGTTGATGACTGCTGGTGTGTAATCCTCCCATACTTCCTTTTTCAAAGATGAATCAGGTTCATTTCCTCGTCTGTTGCATTTTTCATGGCTAAGCTGAGTCTTGCATTAGCCTCACACTGGAAAGTCCAGTTGTTCTTTTTTTTCTCTCCAATGCAGCTGCATGGTTCCTTAGTGAAACTGTTTCTACCCGGATAACCACAATGGGTATTTTAACCTGTTATAATTAAATGCCCTGGTTAAAAGTTAAATGCCCTGGTTTCAGAGATTGTACTAATTTGGACAGCATTTGTGGTCACGTGCGTCATAAGCTTTGTTCGTTCATCTCGTAACAGCAGGTGAACAGAAGCGTTGCAGAATTTTTATTGGGAGTGTGCATCCAGCATATAGCAGATGACTAATCGCTGTCTTTAAGCCATTAATGAGGCTCAACCCATCTCAGTTCTCTTTTCCTTCTCTTTTGTTACTTTCTGTCTGACCTTAGCTACTTACCACACTCTAGAACAGGGAGAGTTACCCAGGCAGATGCTAAACCTTAAGAAATTAGCATGTACACATGAAACTTGTTAGCATGCTAACAGACACATACTGTATACAATATCCCACCTTTTAAGCAATGTCAGGTGTTTCGGTGTGCGTCTCTAGACGTGTGTAAGAGCGAGAGAGAGAGACAAGCAATGTGGTGACATTTATTTGATAAAATCATAACAAAACAAAAAAAAACCTTAATGCATAAATCTGTAACACAGATATATTAGAAAAAGCATGCTTTCATACCTCAAACTCCATCTGTTTGACACCTGCTCTGAACACACCTTTTCAGTGTCTTTGTAAATGAGATAATACTGAACCACACCCTAAAAGAAACATGCAGACTTGGTCAACAAGACGGTTAGAGGTATCTTCTTATATGAGATTACAGTAGGGACAATACAAAATGGAAAAAGCAGGAAATATCTTTTCTCCTCACATTTTTTGATTGCACACACATATTGGAGACCCGGCTGAATGCCCAAAAAAAAAAAAGGACTACAATGCATGCTACGTGTTCTTTAAGACAGCCTATTGTGATGCATTTGCTGTGATTGTACATCCGACTTGTCATTAGACAATATGAATTCTTAATATGAATCAAGAAGAGTGTGCATCCATCTCTGCTAGCAATATTATTTTCTAATATATACATAATGATTTCCATAAATTGTTATTGTGTTTATAAATGTATATATTTTTTTATTTGGGCATATCACTGTCGAAGGTCAATATCGCAACATCAAGGTGAAAGCAAAGAAAACACTCTTCCCATAATTATTAGGAAATTTGCAAATTTTGCAACTTCCCTGTCGAGCATGCGACTTGTGGGAGAGCCAACATACGTATATTTCATGAAGCTGAATGTAGGTCACTATGTTGAGTAGATGTTGTTGGGCAGATTATATGCATTTTCATTCATCTGTAATGGAAAGAAGCACATTTCAAGCATAGAATGTTAAAAGGATTGTAAAAACATTTACAATTTAAGAACATGTAAGTTTTTTAATGCATTGCCTGGCCAAAATGAATAAATAAGTAAATGAATAAGTAAAATCACCTTTTCTGATTATTGTCCTCCATGAAGCAAAGAAAACAATTTGATTTACATAGACAATACACAATATCATGACAGGACAGGAGCCATTGTTTTGTGGAGCGTTGCTGGGAATGTTATTTCTGGATTTTCTTTCTGAAACTCTACAGTGTAATCATGTACCATAATCCTGCTATCTGTTGTCACCAAGTTTAGTCTGGGGTTAGTCTTAAGTTCTCATGTCATCTCAGATTTAGATCTAGTCATGTCTGGCTAGCTCATTTAGATTAGATTAGATTAGATTAGATTAGATTAGATTAGATTAGATTCAACTTTATTGTCACTGCACATGTAAGTACAAGGCAACGAAATACAGTTAGCATCTAACCAGAAGTGCATTTTCACAGTGCAGAATAATTTGCATATATAAATAGTATATAGAGAGTATATAGAGAGGTAGATTAGTTACAGTACAATGGGTGCAAATGAGCAAATGATTACAGGTGGTACAGTAAGGAAGGTATTTTATACCATGCTAAAAATCTTTGCGTATGTAAACATACAGTAAGGAAGGTAATATAATGAGTGCAAATGAGCAAATGAATTATAAGTGGGTGCAATAGGAAGGTATTATAAAGAGTTATGCACAAAGAGTGCAATGATTTTTTATGTATGCAGTGTGAAGATATTGTGTACTTATAATAAATAGCTTACATATGTATACTGTATGCATATGTAACTGTAAACAGAAAGGGTTATATACAAAAGGGTATTATACACTGAGTGCAACGAAGAAGGATATACTGTATGGCAAGGTAAGAATCATGTGCATATGAATATATATACAGAGAACGGTTATGTACAATGAGTGCCATGGTTGTAGATGAGGAAACATATTGTATACCATGGTTATGATATTACAGTAGAGAGTGTTATATACATTTGTACAACTTGTTATTGGGAGTGGAATGAGGTAGGTCATTTTTATACAATATGTGCAGCAGATATGAATGGTGCAGTCGTGAGTGTTTAGTTTCTGTCCAGTAGTGAGCAGTTAGGTAGTGCAAGGTAAGGTAATGTATCCAGTCAATGTGTATGTGCTTGAGTGGAGGCAGAGTTCAGCAATGAAACAACTGTGGGGAAAAAGCTGTTCCTGAACCTGCTTGTCTTTGTCCGGAGGCTTCTGTAGTGCCTCCCAGAAGGCAGGAGGGCAAAGAGCCTATGAGAAGGGTTAGAGGAGTCCTTTGTGATATCGTGTGCTCTGCTTAGACACCGTTTCCTGTAAATGTCCTTAATCCTTAGTAGTGAAGTTCCTACAATGTGTTGGGCAGTTTTCACCACCCTCTTCAGTGCTTTCCGGTCCGACACAGTGCAGTTCTCATACCAGACTGTGATACAGCTGCTCAGAATGCTCTCGATGGTACAATGATACCAGGATGGTTGAAGAGAGGTAGGAAGAAGAGGTGCTGGTGAGCCTTCTTGACCAGACTGGAGCTGTTGGTGGTCCAGGAGAGATCCTCAGAGATGTGGATGCCCAGGAACTTGAAGCTGGTGACACGGTCTACCACCTCTCCATTGATGTGAATGGGTGCATGTGTGTCACCTTTCTCCTTCCTGAAGTCAACTATGAGCTCCTTGGTCTTCTTGGTGTTGAGCAGCAGGTTGTTGTCAGTACACCACGCAGCTAGACCACCTCTTTTCTATAAGCTGACTCATCATTGTCTGTGATGAGTCCAATCACCGTGGTGTTGTGTGCAAACCTGATAATTGTGTTGGAATCATGTATAGGCTTGCAGTCGTAGGTGAAGATAGAGTAGAGAAAGGGACTCAGCACACAGCCTTGTGGTACTCCGGTGCCAAGGATGAGGGTGGAAGAGCAGTGGTAATCTGCCCGGACATGATGCGGCCTGTTGGTCAGAAAGTCCAGAAGCCAGTTGCATAGTGATGCATTAACGCCCAGGTCTTCAAGTTTAGTGACTAACTTGGAGGGTATGACAGTGTTAAATGCTGAACTAAAATTGAGGAAAAGCAATCTGGCATACGTGTCTTTATTGTCCACATGAGTGAGGACTGAGTGCACCGCTGTGGAAACTGCGTCCTCCGTGCTCCTGTTCTGACAGTAAGCAAATTGGTGGGGGTCCAAGGTGGCAGGAAGACAGGTTTTGAGGTGTGCTAGGACCAGCCGCTCGAAGCACTTGGTGATGATGGGTGTGAGCGCTACTGGCGGTAGTCATTAAGGCACATTGCAGTCGAGCGTTTGGGTACGGGCACAATGGAGGCAGGAATAAGTTCGTTAGGACCCCTGCCAGTTGTCCAGCACATGCTCGGAGGACATGTCCAGGATACCTGTCAGGCCCTGCAGCTTTCCGTGTGTTGATCCGGCTCAGAACTGTGCTGACATCATTGATGGAGAGACCCATGTGTCAAAGAACTGTATCAATAAAATTGAAATGAATTAGATTGTATTTAAATTTTTTAGAACCGTCAGACTACTTTCAATATGCTACAGTATGATAATGTTATAATAAAGTTTTTTGTTAGTTGCGGCATACAGTAGTATTGAAATTCAGAAGGAACTTCACAAAGATTACCCCGAGGCGAAGTGAAGCGGAAAAGATGATTTTTAGTCAAAATGTCAATTGGGAGAGTTTTCACTCATGCAAATGAAGGAAAAGGAGGATTCAATTCGTTCCTTTTCGAGTTTTGATTTTCCAACTGCGGTGAAAGAGGAAAGCCGAGTAAGCTCAGAATGTTCCCGCAAAGCCTTTTTTTCCCCCCGAAAAGAGCTCTGATTACTTTACTGCACAAAGATGAAGGAAAAAAAGTGAAGTGAACTGAATTCCTCTATTGCCTCTTTTTGATGTGCAGTGGTGTAAAGAAATCTGCTGCTATCTGTCCGATACATTGAATTTGAATTGTGCTTTATGAAGCATGCAGTGGTAATTAAAGGAATCTTTTGTGTCGAAACAAGTGTGCGGCTTGTTTCGGTAGCCTCTTGCCATTTCTGCTTCATGTAATTGGACTATCATGTAGTGGCTTACAAGTGTTACAAAAGACACTCATTAAAAGAGAAAAGAAAAAAAAAGATCATCTTTAGGGAGAATTAATCTGTCGGGCATTTTCTAGAGCACAGATATGCCTGTACATCTCCTTAATTTCGTGCTAAGTGTGCTGTAAAATTCTTCCTTGCCGAAGGTATAGCACTGGCATTTTGCGGTGAACTGCAGGACAGATGCTATTGCTCGTGGTTATATTTAGCTCTTTTCCCCCGTTATAAGTGTGAGATGGAATGGAGTGAATACCAGCTGTTGTATAATCTTTGTATGACTAACCACTGCAGCAAACCTACAGTAGCATCCCTGTCAGAACTGAGGTAGAAGCCAAACACACACTCACACACACACATGCACACAGAGCAAACTGCCCATGAAGTGCTGCTTATAATCAGAATAATAGCCCTGTGCATAATTCAATTACCCAGAGGTTCACTGTTGAAGGCGTGTGGCTCCATGATAAGCCAGCTGTGTTATCACATCCTGTGTCTCTGGGCACAAACGTGTCTCTGTGCTGCAAACGGCTGCACGAGGGCTTAAAGAAAGAGCGGCCAGGAAGGGTTATGACAGTCATTGCCTTCATTATCATTTTGTCCTTTGGGGATGGTCACACATTCAGGTAATCATCTGCCACTGTGTGGGATTCATGAGAGTGGGTGGTGATGAGATCTAACCTATTGGTCCGGTGCTGAATATTAGGAAGACCTGTCCTGCCTTTCTATCCGTAGGGAAACTGTGACGATGTCACTCATGAAAATTCTGTTTGTGTGCTCTTTATTTCTTCTTAGATATTCATGCGGTGCCTGAAAAGCTGAGAAATATTGCTATGAAAATTGCAAATGTCTCGGCCGTGTTCCAAACATACTCCAATTTTCTCCATCTCCTTCCATTCAGGCACTTCCATTACCTAGTTTATGAGATCGCTTCCAGCCATGATGTGCCCACTGAACGTCCTTGAGTCCCGAACAAATGCCTGCCACGTCTTATGTGTAGACCTATATATTTATGTGAGCATGTGAGAGCCTCCTGTACCTGTGTGAGCTTGCATATGTGTCTGTATTCATATGAGCTTGTGCAGTGAAATGTGTGTACTTTGTGCTGTCAGAAGTCGAGTTATGTTCTCCTTGTTCTTCCTTCATTCCTATTATTGCTTCCTATAAATCATTTGTTTCTCAGGGGACATTCGAGCAGCGCAGTATTGGTGAGGAGACTAACCATTGTATGTCCAAAAGTCACATGTCCTAGTTTGCCTGGTGTGCATCTACCTGTGCATTCAGCATTTCTGCAGGTGGAGGGTAAGCACACAACATCAGATGCCATGCTAAGCAAAAGTCCAGCTGAGACCAGAACTGTAACCCAGGCATTGCTTTGAGTCACTGCATCCAGAAGTAATATGTTGCTATGTAGACAAATTTCATTGTCAGTCATCTCAGTATATATGAAATACCTAAAGAAGTGTGACAGGTTTTATGACAGGCCAACAGTGCAATATTAAACCCACTTTTAGTCTACTAGCCTGGTTCATATCCGAACAAACCTCCCGAGGACGGGATTGTTCCTATTTATTTTTCAAAACAGTGGGAGGATCTTTGCTATTAGTGGGCTATCCATCAAACACGGAAGACAGGATAGCAATCAACAAGTAGTGATAGATGAAAACACACTTGTGTTGTTCACTAAATTAAATGTTATGACACATAAAGCCAGTTACATAAAGCCCCTTTACAAAAACCTAACTGCAACTGAAGGGGGAGGGTTCATTTCTGAATCTGCTCATTCCATAAAAAAAAATTATATTAGGTCATAACGGATCTGAAACTGCATGCAGTAACATACACGGATAGGCACTTCAAAGATTACTGGTGTAAAGTACTGGTGTAGGATTTAGTACATGTACAAGGCTTTTAGGTATTGGCACCATGAGTGGCAGAGGTGGCACAGTGTGTGGAATATATGCAAAAGCTCACTTCTAAATTTGTACAGCAAAGCAATTAGTAAAATCAAATTGCTCCCAAATATACCAAAGATCATTCATAATAATGTAAATATATTCAGTGAAAAGTAACAAGGCATTAAAAATTGGTAATACAGTCCATATTTCTAATACAAATTTATTGAAGCAAATTGTACATATACTTTATTACATAAGAAAATTAAAGCAAATCTTTAAATTTCGATATAGGAAGCGGTGGCATCAACCAGTTTCCTCCAACGTCCAGGGATGGAATGCATAGTCTTCTGAAGGAAGTCATTTGGGATATTGCTGAGAACCTCCTGAATGAATACCTATAAGTCCTCCAGTGTACAAGACTTTGTACTGTACACCTTCTCCTTTATGTACCCGCACAGGAAAAACTTACATGGAGTGAGATTTGGACTCCTTAGAGGCCATTCATGAGGTCCGCAGGTCCGAGGCCTAGTCAACATCCTGGAAAATGCTGGTCTAACCATGCATGCAGTAAGAGCAAACTGGGGTGATGCACCAAGAGGTGATGCTCCAGTGATACGTTCTATAGGTGTTAAATATTGCCTAGTTAATTTTCACCCACCCGTGTAATATATAGTTTCACAGACATGTTGTTGCAGTTTTCCTGGTTTGTACAAAATCATTAAGAATAATATAAAACCAGTCAGTACCCACCAAGTGATACTGGTTTAGTCTTGATTCTTAATTCACAGTACTGGGGGCAATGGAAAATGTCCTGATGCCCAAGGATAAGAAACAGAAACGGTCATGTACTTAATTTATGAAAAAGCAAGAGATGAAGGTATGCAGCTACGTTATCTCATTACGAATATAATTTGTTATTATGGTGTGTAATGAATTAGGCTAGTATATTACTTAAGTTCGTTAAATTGTGTTGCTGTGTTTTTACCTCCCTGAACACTGAATATAATTTTTACACATGACAATGTTTGTAGCCTGCAGCAGAACGATTAGAACGTAACGAGTGCAGTATTGATTGGGTTAACGTTCACTGAGGTGACATCATAAAGGTTTTCAGTGATTGTATTGATTAGGCCCTGAGCTCAGTCAGGGGAATTTCCAATGCTTCAGGTCTTTTTTTTAAATTGCATCTATACTTTGATGGGATTTTGCATGATTTGAAAAATATTGAGTGTATAGTGTAGTGTCTATACCTATAGTAGAATTAGTCAAGGGAATTGTATGGCTCATTTGGTGCTTGTGCATAATGAGGAGTTTTTTTTTTTATACATATCCCATTTAAACTGCACTAGATGTCCTATAATCTAGCAGGCAAAACTGAATATGCTTTGTTCTACTTCAGGTTAAATGCCAATTTGAGGCTCCAGTCCAATGATGATGGGGTAAAAACAGTTGCACCACCATGAAGCCTCAGTTTGTTATCATTTTAACAATGTCAAGTCAAGTCAAGTAGGCTTTTATTGTCATTCCAACCATATACAGTTCAGTACACAGTGAAACGAAACAACGTTCCTCCAGGACCAAGCTGCTACATACAGTACATGCAACAACAGTGTGTCTTCCTTATATATTTTCTACGGTTGTGGGGCTCTAAGGCTGGTGCAACTAGGATGTCTCCAGCACGAATGTTTCTTCTCAACGGCGTTTACTGGATGTGATCCATGATGAACCATGATAAACATCTGGTAAGACCAGTGGCCTCAATTATCCAATGTGAGACAACCACCATTTAGCACAGGAAACCACAAGACTTATCCAAGCATCTGCAATGAACCTACCTATCTAGACTGCTAATGGTAACCTGGCATAAAACCGGGGGCAGATATGTGCTGAAAAGACACAAGATCTATTTTTGTTACTGTGGCTAAATTGAGCATCTGATAATGCATGCAACAAGATGACCTGTGTTAAATTAGCATACAGTATTGTTTTTCTGGCCTGCACTCTAGACTGTGTGGGCTAGTTCCTCCAGTCGTTTAACAGCAGGTGGTAATTTTTTACCCACACTAGGAATAGTTACATTTTGCATACTTTTTTGCTTTGTTTTTTATTTCTGTCATATTGTGGATGTTATGTTTTTACCTAAGCGGCTAGACCTGATGCCTCTTTGTGTTTCCAGCCCTCCGGCGAGGAATGGCGGGAAAAGAGATTCACCAAATCAGGAAACAAAGGCAGGAATTCTATACACGCCGCTATATACACAGACATTCCAGAAACTCAGATTGTGTCATCGTCGAGCATTGGAGTTACATGCATTTCCCACAACTAGCACTTTGTTTTTATGTGCCCTTTGATGGTGCACTTCAGGGCAAGATGAATGTGAAATGGCTTAGCCTGTAAACACAGGGCCGCACCAGGGAAGCTGTCACAGGCCAAGGCCAAGTGAGCTGCCTGGGAAAGTTTAGTAGTACAGAATAAAATCATCTATTTAATCAAACCCTAATGGTCAAAATGTGAGCGATACATCACCAATAGGGTAAAGTCACATGTCCTCTATTTTGTAAAAGGGTTCGTCCTGCTGCATTTTTGTGGTAAGACCTCCTACAGCTTGTGTGTCCAATTACAGATGTTTCCTCCTATGTATATGGTCTCTGGCTATTACTTCCTTTGACTTGTGCAAGTTTGCCAAGATTTTTCATTAAATCAGGTGCACAAAGAAGAAGAAAAGAGAACAGAATACTGGCTAATGAAGCATATGTCATGGTGTTAGGAATAAGGTGTTAAAGCAATACTGAAAATCACATTAGAAAGAGTTATAGTTGATTTATGTGTTACAGCTGTTTGCATTTTATGGGTTTTATGTGTGTTTGTGTGTGTGTTTCCGTGGGGCCCCTTTTTGAATGGGATGTTGTGTCAGGCCATGCCAATATGCACTGCATGCCTGATTGCTCTTATACTTCTCGAAGTGTATGTTTTGGGGGCAACTTTTTGTCAAGACAGTGCTAATTTTGCGTGTACAGTACACTCAAAGTTTGTCCTTCACTTTCTAGTGAAGAGTATTGACTTCATACACAGCAGAAGCAAAGTACATACTGAATATACTCTAATAAACACTGATCGGTCATGACATTAAAACCACCGGCTGGATAACATAAATAATTTTGATTATCTTGTTACAAGGGGTGGGAGATATTAGGGAGCAAGGCAACAGTCAGCTCTTGAAGTCGATGTTCTGTGTTTTGTTGGAGCTACACATGCTGCTCCTGAGCTTCCAGCGATCCAGACCCCAACTGCTGTGTACACCTGTTGACTCATTCCTATGCTGAACTGGACTTCATGTTAATTTAAAGAACTTCTGTTATATTGAACTTTCAGCTGCATAACACACATGAT
>JAQMYL010000002.1:22455640-22480737 GCA_030014365.1 Clarias pachynema | reverse complement strand
TTATCGATTGCATTACGCTCTCGCTGGGTTACCGGGTCGAACCACCCGGTGTGTGTGTATTTTGTGTGTAATAGTACTCCGTTCTCGTGACACGAACTTGCTGCAGTCACGTGCTCGCCCCTGCCGTGCGACGTAGTGAAGTGCAGAGACGTCACGGCGGACGCGCGTGCGCCGCAGCAACCCACACGCCAACCCAACCCGTTCCCCTTCCTTCTCCTGTTCCCTCCACTGCGTTGCGCAAAACTGGAGCAGTTCCGATCACGACGTGGTTGCCAGATTGGGGGGAAAAAACAACACCAAGTTATGGATAGTGACCATATATTTGTGTATATACAGTACACTCCCCGTCCACGGTATTGTTAACATCTGTACCTTTGCTCATGTCACTGTTGTTGGCAGACAGGCTGGTTTTATTATTACAGAAAAATGCTGATTTTTGTCAGTCTTATCCAGCCAAGCTTCCATCAATTTGAATGAGAAGTAAAAATCTGTAGAGGTTGATGACACATTTTTAAAGTTTGCACTGAATAGTAACTTTAATGATAACCCCATTTATGAAATCCACTCTTTAAAACCATAGTGTGCAGAAAAGCATTTCAAAGCACACAGCATGTCAAAAATGAAGGTAGAGGAAGTCCCCAGTGTACACAGGAAGGAAAGCATTGATGGTGTCAATACTGAATGTGTGCGTGTTTGTGTATGTGTGTGTAATGGATGTGCTTGCACAGAATTCAGGAAGTAACTGTGTACTACTTTAATAATTGTTATTGTAGTCAACAAAGTTTCTGGTCAAACAGGACATCAAAGTTGTTGGATGAGGAAATGATAAATTGTCTTCTGTAAACATGGATTTCAACTGTCCTGTTTTTATCAGTACATATATCAAAGAGTTAAACAGCAGAGAGTATAGATACTGTAGGATAGAAAAGAAGGTGATGGTCTTGCAATGGAAAAAAATCTAATCTGGCAACCCCAGACCTGTCGTTCCCTGTTTAAACTGGATAGAGCAGAGAGTGGCTCGTGACAGCTAACTCATTTCCACAGCATTTTAGACTCCTTGATCTGCTCGCTGATGGAACAGTTGAAAGCCTGCTAATCCAAATCCTAGCCAGGTTGCCGTTTAACCCTTTTCATGCATGTTTCTGTCTTGCAGTAATCTTGAACAAAGCCCAGTATCTGTTTTCCATCTGTATACAGTCTGTATGTAGTGTGTACATGTAGGTCAGTGAGGATACAGTGTGAATGCTGATGAATTGGTTGCATGACATTTGCTTTCATTTAAACATACACTAGAGGCCTTTTACAATCCTGGTAGCAGAGCTCATCACACGTTTAATTACTTCTTTTCCATCATGGATGTTCAGACGCTGTATGATTTATGAAGGATGGGCAATTACAGGGGATCATATAGCTGAAGGTCATTGTGAAGCAGACGCTACAGAAGCCAAGCCCGAAGAAGACACGGGATAAGATCAAGGCAACCCGATAGTGCCAAAGTATGATCTAGATTAACTAGAAAATTTCCTTTTGGGGTTTGCTTAGCTATAGGTGTAAAATATGCCGCAGCAGTTCTCAGGCTTTTGTAGACCAGCAGTGCTGTCGTGATGTGCAGCACTGCAGTGCTATGTGTACTGCTTCCATGATACGGGCTGAGTCACCTGGCTTGACGGGAGTCAAGAAAATATATTCGCACTCTTAACTTATTCCGAGCGTCTCGGCTCAGCGGGAGGTACCTGATTTGCCGTGCGGTGCCGCTGAGAAGTTTCGTACTTGTTTGGCACCTCTTTTTAAAAGAGGGACACAGTGTTCTGTGTGTGCATACAATACCTCCTTTTCTGTCATAGTGGTGAAGAAAGATAAGGAAATGAAATGAAACGTGCCTGTTTAAGATATCAAGATTGATATTGTGATAGGAAGTTGGCTCATTGCATTTATTTCCACTTTGATTGTAAATCACTAGAAATTTAATCGCATTTCCCTCCAAAGATAAATCATTTAATAACGTAAGAGCATGAACGTAACATTGAATTTGCAGTTGTGTCATATAGCTTATGTTACACATCATCTGCTGCTCTCTAGGTTGTCTTCATCTCCTCGATTACCATGCACACAGGTATACTTTCATTCTCATTGGAGTGTGAATGACAGTCAGAATAGTTTGTGTCTGCTTTCTGCATCCAAGCCTTTCATATTATGTCATGGAGGTTTGAGCAGAGCCTCACAGGGATTGGGGAGGTGTGTGTGAGTGTGTGTGTGTGTGTATAAGCCCTGCTATGCATCTGTGTCCAATTCTTACTCAGAACCGGAGGGGGATTAAACATCAATAATTGATACAGAGTAATCCAGCGTCAGCAGACATCTGGCGACCGAGGTTAACCTGTGCTTTATGTCTCCAATCATAAGTCTGGAAACATTGCTTGCTTCATTAGGCATCATGCGTAAAGTAGATTCCTAGTTTTTCTTTGGAATACTTGAGCCTGTGATCTTCACGGTGTTCGTAACGTACGCTGGACTTTGTTTTTCATTTTTTTATTCCAGTTGTGTGTAAACTTGAAAATGACTAAAAATGACTACCACATTTGAAAAGGTTTGGATCATGACAGCGTTCCGCCACATCCAAGTTTCTAACAGGGATTAGAATTCCAATCAGAGATAGAGAGGGACATATCAGCTTTACGCATACTCCTATCTCATGTCACACATCTCTTAGTGTTGTAATATTACCTCTTCTTGTAATTTTCTTTTGGAAATATTACCGTAAGGTGCATCTTAGCTCCCAAATGACTGTACTGTAATATGGTGTTTGCACAGCGTCCAAACTGCATCACATCCACTTTCACAGAACAGAGCTCAGATGTAATTTCGTCTGTTTTCCAATTTAATATTTTGGTAAATTGCTGTTGATCTGTATTTTTCTGAGCGATTGTTGTTAATAAGATTAAAACAAATTGTCAATTGTACCTTACAACATAGTGAAATAATTTTTTTCACATATCCCAGTCAGGAAGCCGGAGTCAGAGCCCAGGATCAGCCAAGATATAGGAGTAGATGGGGTTAAGGACCTTGTTTAAGGGCTCAACAGTGGCAGCTTGGCGTGCTGCAGCCTAAACCCCTGACGATCCGTCAGGGACCCATAGCCATAAGAGTTTGAGCCACCATTCATGTACATGCAGTTGCAAGCATCAACAGCATGTTCCCTAGTGGTCCAGTGGTAAATGCAAAGTAAAGCTATTTTTAACGTGTTGAAAGTGCTGGTTTTGTGATTATAGTCAGTGCTGTTTCCTTAATTGTAGTTTTAAATATTGCACGCTAGATAAACGATAATGTTTCTTCTTCATTTTCTTCATTAATTATTAATGCTGCTGTACTCTGCATCAGAATTTTTTTCTAAATTGGTAAAGCTGATGAAAGCAGGTGTGCCGAAGCTGATGCCCACCTGAGGTTGACCTGGCAGTTGAGGTCATTGTTTGGATTGGTCATCATTTGCGAGGCCAGACTGGCTCGAGCCAGCACATTTGCAAACTAAAAAAGGTTGCAGGTGCGTCATCCTTTAACAGTATCATTCCTCTCCACCTGCTTATTGTTTGAAAAAAATGCACACAATGCGTTTTCTGGCAGACTGCACTCTGCCCCTGGGTCATTTTGGTGCAAGAGGGAAGAACATACAGTACCACAGTATGGATTGAATGTAATTAAGTGTAAAGCACAGTACGTTCAGCAATTACCTGCAAACCTAAGTTCTCTTGCTTGTTTTCCATCTGGAGACATCATCTTTTTTTTTTTTTTTTAAATGAAAGCATATTTTCTGCCACAAAAAAAAAAAAAAATGCAGAGGTGGTGGAAACGCGAAGACACTCTTAATCATCATATTTCGCCGAATCGTCTTTAACAGATCATGTTTTCAAATTGTAATGCAACCTTTGGGGCACCAGAAACCTAGAGCTATGTTTTGTCCTTTGACTACCAATCTTGCCCCAAACTCTTTTTGTTGATGAAAATAGGCTTTGTTTTAGATTGCGTAAGCCATTCACCATCGTCAGTCGGTTGAACTGGAAATTTTTTCGCCTGGTAGAGGAGCAGCACACCAAAGTCCGCCATGGAAATGACATCAAGGGAGAGCAAGCTCAGACTGGTAAAACCTCATGTGGGACAATTATGGAGCTTGGCAGCATTCATAAGGGTGCAGGCTGCTACTCGTGCCTCTGTGAAATTTTCCATTCAGGCCAAGGAATGGCCGGGACCAGAGGAGTGGCTCCTCCCAGAGCACGAGAGCAGTAGTGATTCCCAACTGTGGACAATTACTAAACTGCGGAAGTCTTTCATGGAGGCCGCCTCTTCACGTGAACCTCTCACTAGCTAGGCTTTTTGCCAATACTTATACTATGTGCTGAGTCATTCAAACCAGTTGTTTTAGTTGCTTTCTGTAATGTCATTCTTACTCTGCATAGATGATAGGTACCAGGGGTAGCTGGTATACAGTAGGCTGGTGCTGAACCCCACCTGATGTTGGCCTTGCAGTTGAGGTCAGGAAATTTCCAAGGGGCTCAGACTGGTGACTCCTCATTTGGGACAAGGGACAGCCATGAAGTGCTTTAAAAAAAATGAAATAAAATACTTAACAGAGTTGACTTCAGGTTGAACCTGGGGGTGCATTATATAAAATAATACACTTTATGATGGCTCATTTTAACCTTAGCCACAAATTAAGTTTTTTTAGCGTGTTTATTCGTACATTTTTCAAAGTTTTGTCCACTGACATCTCAGACAGATTATGAGCGAGAGGGATCACACCCATTGGCATGTCAAGGTCACGAGTTGGCAGATAAACACGTTGCAGGGGTTTTAGTAAATGTTGCTCTTGGGTTTATGGAAACTGGCAGCATTCATAAGGGTGCAGGCTGCATTTCATGCCTCTGTGAAACTTTCCATTCAGGCCAAGGGACCAGAGGACAGGCTCCTCCCAGAGCACGAGAACTGTAGTGATTCCCAACTCTGGAAAATTACTAAAATGAGGAAGTCTTTCAGGGAGACTTGTCTCTCATGTGAACGTCTCACGATCTGGGCCTTTTGCCAATACCTACATCAAAACACAAAGCCCTGTAAAATTCCATATTTATTAAAGAAACCCGGCAGAACAATGCGTCTCCAACGGATCAGGTGCAGGTGAACACCCCTCCCATACAAATCCCTAAAATGTGTGGTCACCCTAAGGACCAACATGTACAATAGGCAGCACGGTGGTGTAGTGGTTAGCACCGTCCCCATGGACCTCCAGGGTCTGGGTTCAATTCCCAGCCAGGCTCGATTCCCGTATCTGTGTGCATGGAGTTTGCCTGTTCTCCCCGTGCTTTGTGGGTTTCCTCCAGGTACTCCGGTTACCTCCCACAGTCCCAAGACCTCCAGATTAGGCTAATTGGCGTTCCCAAATTGCCCGTAGTGTGTGAATGAGCGTGTGTGTGTGTATGTGTGTTTGTGCCCTGCGATGGATTGGCACCCTGTCCAGCGTGTATCCCGCCTCGTGCCCTAAGTCTCCTGGGATAGGCTCCAGGTTCTTGCGACCCTGAATACAGGATAAAGCGGTATAGAAGATGAGTGAGTGAGTGAGGTACATGTACAGTAACTATAGCACTATGTGCTGAATCATTCAAACCAGTTGTTTTAGTTGCTTTCTGTAGTGTCATGCTTACTTTGCATGGATTATAGGTACCAGAGGTAGCTGGCATGGACTAGTTTAAGTCAAGTCTTTAACAAAAGCTCACTCAGAAGTGTTAAGTTTATAAAGAGATTTCAGTTCCTCACATGACATGATGATATGTGCTATGGGACCGTCTGAAATATGCAATTTTTAATCAAAGCTAAAGTTCGCCTTTTGCTAAGGTATTTCAGTCTATATAATTGTCAATGTTTTTTTTTAATCGTTGCTGATGCTGCTGTATTCCCGTATTTCTAAACCTGTAAAGCTGATGAAAGCAGGTGTGCTGGAGCTGAACCCCACCTGATGTTGGCCTTGCAGTTGAGGTCAGGAAATTTCCACATGACATCAAGGGGCTCAGACTGGTGACTCCTCATTTGGGACAAGGGACAGCCATGAAGTGCTTTAAAAAAAAACAAAAAAAACTGGGGGTGCATTATATGAAATAATGCACTTTATGGGTTTATGATGTCTCATTTTAACCTTAGCCTCAAATTCTGTTTTTTAGCGTGTTTATTTGTACATATTTCAAAGTTTTGTCCACTGACATCTCAAGAAAGTCTCCAACAATAGATTATGAACGAGAGGGATCACACCCATTGGCATGTCAAGGTCACGAGCTGTCAGATAAACATGTTGCTGTGGGCTACAAGGGTTTTAGTAAATGTTACTCTTGGGTTTATGGAAACTGGCAGCATTCATAAGGGTGCAGGCTGCTTCTCGTGCCTCCGTGAAACTTTCCATTCAGGCCAAGGGACCAGAGGACTGGCTCCTCCCAGAGCACGAGAACTGTAGTGATTCCCAACTCTGGAAAATTACTAAACTGAGGAAGTCTTTCAGGGAGACTTGTCTCTCACGTGAACGTCCCACTATCTGGGCCTTTTGCCAATACCTACATCAAAACAAAAAGCCTTGTAAAATTCCATATTTATTAAAGGAACCGGCAGAACAATTCGTCTCTAACGGATCAGGTCCAGGTGAACACCCCTCCCCTACAAATACCCCCCCCCCCTCCTCCTCCACCTTCTTACCTTCCATCCTTGTGGCCTAAATCAGCACTGAACGTTTGGCCTGGCTTGTGCTGGAATAACCACAGATCTGCAGTTTGTCCCTTTCTTAGCCCACATGGACTGGCTTTACTCAAGCTCATTTAGGAGAAAGTGTCTCACGTGGTGTAAACACGTTAAATAGTGCAGTAATAGTAGTTCCAGCGCACTGTCTAGTATTTGTATTAGCCAAAATGTGAACTCACCCAAGTATATTTAACTTTGACTAACATGTACAGTAACTATGTGTACTAGGCTTTGTACTGCACCATGTGTGTCTATGTGTTGAATTATTCAAGCCAGGTCTTTTGGTTGCTTTGGCGCGTCATACCTAATTTGCATACAGTCTAATTTTAATTCTAATCTCTGCCTTGTTGTATTGTCACTTTGTCACGTACTGCACATAAAAATGATCGCTTGGCTGTTTGCCAGAGTTAACCGGTATGAGCCGGCTTTACTGGCTTTTAAGTGTAAGTTTTCAAAGACATAGTGCTTTCAGTATCTTCCATGACATCAATATGTACTACGGCATGGTTTAAAATACATGCATGTTTTTCTTTCGCTTTTAATCAAAGCTGAAGTTCGCCTGTTGCCAGATTACAGAGTCGTGCGAAAAGAATCACAATCTCGATTCATACATACTTGCGATTTCATTTCTGAATGACGGCGATTCTGTCGCCGTATTTACATCACGCTGCGGACACGTGTCCGCTTATTTACTTGATGACAATCTCAGGTGCTGTATTGGTCACACTCATTGGTCACACTCACACAGTGTAAAACTAAACACTGTTAATTCACCAATCAGGCCAGAGATCGGCGAATGAATCAGTCATACAACTCGATTACGTCTCTTATCTCGCTTTCTCATTTACATCGTTCTGATGTGCCTCACGTGACGTGTAACAAGCAGGCAGCTCTAAACAAGCTAATCGGTTTACTTGGAGGGGTTGCGGTTGTATGCTGTTATTTTTTTTTGCCACAAACCCGAGAGTAAAATTATAGATTTTATTTATTGCACGCTTAACCTCTCACTCGTACATTCTCAAGCACGCTGAAAATGTCTTTCCTCTTTCCTATGCTTGATGAGTTTCAGCCAATCAGAGGCAAGAGGACAGAAAATACCAGCCAATCAGAAGCTGGAGGGGGGTGCATTCTGACGACCTGTTTCTGATTGGTGTCTTTTGATGCTGCGTGTGTCCCTCAATGCAAGTGTTAAGCCGTTACATTTTCTTCTGCTGTTGTGTTTATTATCACATGCATTGGTTTATATCGTCATTTTTATAAAATATTTTAAATGTTTCAAACAAACACACACACATACACTAAAAACAAAAATATATCCTATTGCCCGAACAGAGACAGGCATGTACAATTAGTTAATTAAACCTGGGGCGTTCATTCTAGCTGTTACAGACAGACTCAGAGAACAGATCGACAGCTTCAGAGAAGTCTACTAGAAGGGTGTCACTTTTTTTTCTTTCTGAGTGCATAAATGATTTCGTTTGGGGAAAAAAAAAGAATTGAAAAAAAAAATCCTGAATCACACTTTAGCAAGAATCGTGCAGCCCAAGTCTAGATGATCGATAATGTTTTTTCTTCATAACTGTTAATTATTAATGCTGCTGTACACAGATTCAACGTTTCTAAACCTGTAAAACTGATGAAAGCAGGTACGCAAGAGCTGAACCCCACCTGATGTTGGCCTGGCAGTTGAGGTCAAAAGATTTCCACATGTTATTGTTTGATTGAGGAGCAACACCATGGCAATGACATCAAGGGAGAGTAAGCTCAGAATCGTAATATCTCATGTGGGAAAACTGAAAGTGCTTATAAAATATATAAGAAAAACATCATACTTCACAGAGATGCTGTGGTCCATGCACACAGTTGACCTCAGGGTGGATCGTATGGAATACTGTACTTCATGGGTTCATGATGACTCAGAAGCCTTAGCCGTAAATGATGTGTTTTTAGTGCATTCGTTTGTACATTTTTCAAAGTTTTGTGCACTGACATCTCAGGGAAGGCTCCCACAGCAGATTAGGAGCGAGAGGGATCACACCCACAGGAATGTCAGGGACATGAGTCGGCAGACAAACATGTTGCTGTGGGCTACAGGGATTTTAGTAAATGTTGCTCTTGGGTTTATGGAAACTGGCAGCATTCATAAGGGTGCAGGCTGCTACTCGTGCCTCTGTGAAACTTTCCATTCAGGCCAAGGAATGGTCGGGCCAGAGGAGTGGCTCCTCCCAGAGCACGAGAACAGGAGTGATTCCCAACTCTGGAAAATTACTAAAGTCTTTCAGGAAGACTTGTCTCTCACGTGAACGTCTCACTAGCTGGGCCTTTTGCCAATACTTACACCAAAACAAAAAGCCCTGTGAAATTCCGTTATATTTGTTGAGGAAATCTGGCAGAACAATGCGTCCCCAACGGATCAGGTCCAGGTGAACACCCCTCCCATACACCCCCCACCCCCCTACACCCCCACCCTGTCTTACCTTCGATCCTTATGACTTAATTCAGCACTGAACTTTTGGCTAGTGCTGGAATAACCACAGATCTGCAGTTTGTCCCTTTTTTACCCCGTATGGACTGGCTTTACTCAAGTCCATTAAAAGCTCAGTCAGGAGAAAGTGTCTCACGTGGTATACACATGTTAAATAGTGACAAGTTGTTCGTGTAGCAGTGCTACTGTAGTTCGAGTATTTGTCTTAGTGAGCCAAAATGTGTACTCACCCTAGGATTTACTTTGCCTAACATGTTACACGCTAGATTTTGTACTGGACTATAGAGATTGGAGTATATTTTACGCTGTAGAGATGGTGGGGAATCGATTCAGTTATGTATCGACACACTGATTTACATTTTTTTCCCCATTCATAATAGGGATGATTATCAGCCAGTGACTGGAATTGACTGTTGATTAGCCATAACCGATCAGAGATAACAGGTTCTGTGCCGAGTGCACGAGCTTCCGTGTGGTGCAACAGAAACGCACTTTTTCTTAAAACTCTTTGATCATATTACTCTCGAAACACAAGCCTGCACCCGTCTCAAAACAAACCGAGCTAATTAGTGTCACAGGAAATTAGTGTTGAAAATCGTGTGCAATAGAAGCCGCGCATGCCCGCGTGCCCACAACTGATCAACACGCACTCATTGTCGAGTAGATTTTTGAGGGGGGTAAAACATCACCATTTCTTTATAATCATACAGTTGGTACACTGTAAACTATTCACACTTCATGTGCGTAGGAATTAATTATTTGCTTTGTTTAGAAATAATAATTATGGTGGGCGACATAACAGATGAATAGCTTTTTCGCTTAATTTAAATTAAACGTTAAACTCTTGTATTTGAAGTTATTTTGTATTGTTTAAATGCAGCCCTTGGTTTTATTGTAGAAACCTAACGCTATGAGGAACAAGCTACATTTAATTACTCATGCTCAGTTGTAAAGCTGTTGGTATAAAACGTTCGAGTTTTAAAAGGTTGAAGGTCTTAAAATTGAAACAAAATCAGAAGAAATAAGTAATATCGAATCAGTATATATTTATAAAAGTATAAAATCGTGATACTTACAGAATCGCGATATAAATGTAATCAGTACCTGGGTATCGTGATAATATCGTATCGGCTGGTGCCTGGTGATTCCCATCCCTGGTATGCTGTGTGCTGAGTCATTTGAGGCAGTTACTTTTTCACTCAGAGACGGTTATTTGTCACTCAGACTTTTAAGTTCTTAAAGAGATTGCTTTCAAGAACATGAACATGTGTCTGAAACATGCATGTTTGTTCCCCCTATTCTGCCCTGCTATGGCCTTGTGTAACATGACGTTTCATGATTTATCCGTGAGGGATTGAGAAAATGAGCCGTTGAAACAGTGATATGCCCTTTATACTAGTATGGACTTGTAAATTGTGTGTGTAAGAATCGGTATATGAGGCTTTTTTCTTTTGGGAAGCATTCCAAATATGTAGGATTGATGAAGCATGTTGGATAAGTACATATTGTACAAGGAAATGCAGGGCTACAAGGAAATCAAATGCAAAGCAGCCAGAGAAGAGATTTATCCATTATTGTAATTATGCATGAGAGGCCAGGCTTTTTCAAGACGTAACGTTAAACCTCCTAGACAAGTTCTGGTTTCAGTTGTTATAGGCAAATGAGCTCTTTAAATAATCGTTACGTTTCCTGAGCTTTTGCTTCCTCGACTGTTTTTGTTTTTCGGGTTGTTTTTTCCCCCCCCTTGTCTAAAGTCGTTTTTCATCCGTCTGGTCCATCAGTCTTCTCATGTATTCTCTCAGCACTCCTTGTGTTCTCCCTGATGCAAAGACCCTATTTCCAGCCTGACTAGGTCTTTGAAAAAGACAGAGCAGTCTCATTGGGTCACATTAGCATTTCCACTGCATACATTTGAATATTTGGCTTTCGCACATGATCACACAAACTGCATCACATTCAGCCCGATCAGACTCCGCGCTCGTATTGCCGGAGTCCGAATCTCCTTTTAATAGCCAGAAATCCGCCTGGTATTTCATGTAGCGCTTTGCTGTAAGGCATTTTTAAACTCTTGCTCATGATTCCTTATCTGGGGAATGGTGGAGGTTTAAGGGATGAGTCTCTTCAGGCACACACCCTTATGAGAAAGACAAACATTGGTGCAGGTTTCAGAGAAATCCAACCTTGCTGTGATTACTTATTGATTTCTCTGGACATACTACTCCTGAGGTTATTTTGCAAAAGGGGGGAAAAAAACGCATTTACACACTGATATACTTCCTTAACAGTTTTCTGAAATTTTTTTTTTGGTTTTCAGTGGATTACTTTTATTTTATTTTTTTTAAAGTATTGTTTTTTGTTAATTGCTAACGTAACAGCTACTGTAATGTATAGTATATATAGTATAGTGACTCCCTTTTTCATGTGACGTAACGAGGAAAGCATAACGTTAAACACTCCAATGGGAAATGGAAGTAGCGCTTATGTAAATGCCCTTTAAAGCTGCCAGCCTGGTGGGATACGAGAGGCCGGTCACATGCTGTTGCAGCCCTTGCCAAGCGGTGTTATGGTTTAAATCCCACCTACTTAGAACTAGGACACAGAGTTGTTCTTTCATGTGGAGAACGTGGCTTTGTTTCTGGAGGTGCCACCGCAGAACTATTGATTTAGAGACGGACCGTAGAGCGGAGAAAGGCTCTCTGGGGCGTCTCTTGCTAAAGATTCATTAAGATGGAAGGAGCACACTACGGTTTTTGTGTCTTGCCAGTAGCTCAAGGTTGACACGAAGGCCAAATAAAGAGCGTATTGTTGAGACCTTCGGAATACGTTTTGGAGAATGTTCTCGAGTGCTCTGTAATGTGTCTCTGCAGAGTAACTCATCTCTCAAACAATAGTTCAGACATTAACCGGTAACACCGGCGACAGTTTCCTGCTTTTATTCACTAAAACTCAAGGAAATGGATTCCAGACTCGAAGGTGTTGTACAGTGGAGTAAAAACAATTGCTTGATCTCCATAACTCAAGGGCTTCACAGTTTGTCCTTTACAGGCTGCTGCATAGACAGGAAATGGCTATGAGAGGAAATATGAGGGTGTACTGAATGACTAAGCCATCATGTTCTCCAATAGCTTGTTACATGCATAAATGGATCCCTCATCTCCTGGCAAACACCCACTAATTCACACTGACAGGAGCCCTATAGGTGTAAACTCCCACTCTATTCCCGAAATATACCCCGCCTGCTCTTAGGGCAACATACATTACGGATATTATATTATATTATATCATATTATATTACATTATTTTATATTATATTATGTTATTCGTTCATTCATGGCAGCACGGTGGCGTACTGGTTAGCCCTGTGCCTTCGGGTTGAGGGTTCAATAAATTCAGCATTTGTAGTATGCAAGGCACTAACCATGAACAGTGCCTGAAGCAGCCATTAGTGAAATAGCTTGGCTTTTGGTGCCAGAGGAGTTACTTTACCTCCTGCAGACTGCTACGAATAGGAGTTACGTCCAGACGACAGCCAGCGACACAGAGACCTCCAGCTGGCTTTGCTAATCTGCTGATGACTGGGGTGAAAAGGGACAGAGATGGATTACCTGCCATCCCCTTTCCACTCTCTTGTGCTTGGCACAAAGTCCCAAAGGACTTTCACAACTTTGTGCAACTGCCCTTATCTCTGTAACTAGTACATAGTTCAAGAAGAAAAAAAGTTGCACATTACCCAAGAACACAGTAAAAAAAAAAAATTTTCCGAGGAAAGACAATTACAGAGAAGTATTGCAATGTGACTTTCCAGGCTTTTGGGTCACTTGATTTGTGACGTCCTCCCATTCCGGTGAGGCGATTGGCCTAGCACATGGTCCACTCCCCCTGCAGATTGAGTCTCTTGTGAAAAAGACACCAGCAGTCTACATCAGGTGACCCGGGATGTCGTGGTTTCTCAGTGTAGAGATGCAAGGTCACTCGTGTGATGGAGCGGTCACGCTTCGCAGCCATGTATTATTTACTGCAGCCAGAAAAACGTCTTTAGCCAGAGGCAGCCGGATTCACCTTTCACCTGACTGGCTGAGATTTACTGCATAACAACTGGAAGTGTAGCAGGTTTTACTTGCTTTTATGGTTAAAAGTAAAGGAGATGCTCGGAGATCAAAACCAGTAGCAGATGTTATCCATTTACCTCATGGTCAAATTAAAGGCCAGGAATATTATATGTCTGATTCATTTCAAGTAGGGGTGTAATGAACTGCCACTATTTGTATCCGTTTCATTCGTCATTCGTCATATATATCGTCATATTGTATTTAGATTTATACTGGAACTTGACTTGGCCTAAACCAGAATTGTTTGTCAATGTATTTATTTTAAATTAACCCTCCCATTTTGCCCCTGGAAAACCTTTGTGAGACGACTTCAAATGTAGAAGTGCTGCTCGCAGACCAATAGGGGGCGACATAACTCACTTGGAGGAAAGCGCTATCCGCCCCTTCCACTTGAATGTGCTCAAGAATGACCTTGACTGCCTAGTATTGCTACGATTGATGTGGAAGTACCAATATGCCACCCCTCCCCCACCCTACACTCTCATGGCTGCCGGGCAAGGATGAATGTAGGATCGGCCAGAAATCGAACTCGTGATCTGCTGATAATCTTTTGTTTGTTGATTTGATTTGAACGATCGGTCAGCTTTTTTAAAAATCAGAATCAATCCACAGTTTTAAAATTATTTGCGTAAACTCTCAAATGTGAAATGGTCAAAAAATTGCTGATATATCTCAGCTTTTTGCAGGAAATACGAACAGAATCCATCTTCTGCAAATTACCTGCGCTATTTGAGGTAATCATGGAAGATGGCTGGTACTCTTTTTAGTGTCTGCTGCCTGATTAAGCCCCCCTCCCTTTTTCATCTTATATTTATTTTTTCTATTAGATTTGTTAGGGCCCAGCCCTATAATGTCATAGCTATGACGTCTTAGCAATGACGTCATAGGGCCCAAGCACTATGACATCAGCCCTATGATGTCAGTCATCGTGCTGATCTCATAGTGTGCGAGGGTCCTATTGTTGGATTTTTTAATTTTTTTATTGTTGTAACTGTTTTTTTTATTAATACAAATGTAATTATAAATGTCTTTCATAATTTAAAAGAGATAAAAACCTGACTTAAATTATTTGTAAAATACTCTCATTTTGTGAGTGTTGCTTTTTCTTCTTCTTTGAAGTTAATGGGAGGTTGGTGCATTATCGCCACCTTCTGGACTGGGGTAGAGCAGTTTAGAAACTAGGTTATTGCCATTTAATTAAGGAGCATATATAACCTACACAGTATTTATGTGTGTATTTAATACCTAATACTACTGTATATATATAAATATTTTAATACTATTTTAAAGCCCTGCCGAAACCGTATCAACAGTCCATCTATGATTCACCGCTCCACCATCATGCCAGCATGCTCTGTGAATTCTTGCCCAGACAGTTCCTCAATGTTCATAATTGGTCTCTAATAGAGATGTGTTCCCAAAAGATAAACCTGTGACATGGGATCTCACTCCACTCGCTCGACCAGATGCCCTGTGAATGGGCGCCTCCTATTTCAAACTGTATGTCTCTCATTATCTGTTCGATCCAAATAAAGTATTCGGTTACATCCTTAATTTGCCGTATAGAAAAGGATACCCTCTGTTATAGAAGCCGGGTCCGAACGAACAGGTGTTTCGTACACTTTTCAGCTTCGTCTATCATATTATAATTTACACGTGTCCTCCTGGCATGAAGACGTAACCTGGGATGATTGAATTTGAACCGGGACAACAGAACCAGGTTGTTGTTGTTGTTTTTTTTTCTTTTCGTAAAACTCAAAGGAACACGCCCCTTTGATCTGACAGCTGTGAAGTTCAAAGTAGCCCTGCATGTTCAGAGAATCACATGTGCTCGTCTTGATCTATTTCAGTCGAATCAGATAGATAGCAGCTGCAACGACGTGATGCGCTGCTTATCGTCCATGATGTCTCTTGTTGTTGGACTGACAGTGTTTGTCAAAGTGTACATTCACATTCATAAGTCGAGAAAGCTTGTCCCAATTCTCTTCTCGTTTCCATTCAACCCGGTCTAGATTTTATTCCAAATAAGGCTATGGTTGTGTGTGAAGGGGGCAGTCACGTGCAGCACGACTGCACAGATTTGTGTCGTGGTTCTCATAGTTGCTGCTCCTTCGCTGGATTATACGACTGTGTAAACATGTGTTCTTCTCATCAGTTCTGTTAATGTAAGGGCAGTTTTTTTTTTTTCTAAGGCATGGCCAAACATCTTCTTTTTTAGACTTCTTAGCTTAATTTTTCTGTCTGACAGAAACATCATATAAGCATATACTATCTGTATCATAATTAAGGTTTGTGCTCTTGTACAGTAACTTGGCCTCTCTTCCCTGTTTTAGTAAAGTCCTGCGAGTTAGTGCTGTCTCCCGAGAGGATCTTGACACAATGGAGGCCAAGTTAGGTAAACATCAGTGTAATGGGTTTAACTCTTAAGCTTTTGGTTATCTCTTCACATTTAATTTAATCTTCCATCATCACAACCGCCATTCTGACTGCTCCAGTAAAGGCATGGGAGATATATATATCTTTTAACCTTAGCTTTACTGGTCCATCCAAAGACCAGCTGGTCTTTGGATGGACCAGTAAAGCTAAGGTTAAAAATATATATATATCTCCCATGCCTCAATCCTTATTATAGGCATTAATTTTTTAATCTTTTAACAAAATCTAAAATTTGAAACTCTTTAGAAGTCAGCTTGTCTGCTAATGTTGCCTTATGTCCTTGAGGCAGCTGAGTCAGATTGTTCTGTTCCTTCCCTGGTATGTGTAGTGTTCCGTGCATATCACTCTACATCTCCGTAATGAACAGAGCCCAAATGTCATCCACTTTGCAGAGAAAATGAGCGAACGTAGCCTTGATGGCTGTCTGAAGCTGGCGGATTGTCTCTCTGCATCCCCGGTCCTCCCTTATCAGTCATCCCAGACACCACAGACGGGAAAGATCGTAGCCCGGGATTGGACTCTCACTACAGCGACGTAAATCTCCAGCGGATGTATTTGCATGTTGACCAAATCTCCAACCGCCAGGATGTCGTGGTAGACCGATGTGGGAGGAACGGGGCTGTGATGTGGTGTCGGCGCTGTGCAGCTGGTGATTTAGCAGGGTTTGGATGATAGGTGCAGCAGTGGGCGAGGTGAGTGATGGTTCATGTGTCACTAAGGTAGCCCTGGCACCATCTCTTAGCCGCTCAAGGACATCTCTGTACTGATTGGATTGGCTGAAGTCCAGGCAGACACTGGCCCCTGAATAGGGGGCAATCAGAGATGCTGTTTGATCCCGTGTGGAGCGTTAATGCAGCGCGATTTTGCATTTGCATTATTTTAACTATATTTGGCTACACTTAACAGCGAGAGTAGTGCCAACTTTTATTTTTAGGGAGTGCAGGCAGGAGTTCGGACTCAGGTGACTGAGGGTAATACTAATTTTATGCAAATTTCACGACATGTGCGATTTAATCGATTATGCAATTTAATGTTTTGTTTAGATAAGTTGAATTCAGATCTATTTAAATAAACTTACAAACGTTAAATTGTCTTAACTAGACAAAAATCTTTAAAAAATATACCACAGCTTTAGTGTGGTAAAAAATACAAAACAACTGCATCTTCCACAAATACTCGTCTTTTGTGAGAGTAAAACTTCTTCGTATTTTGTGGTGGACTCCATTATGGGTGGTCGGTGCTGTACCGCCCCCTGATGGACTGGAGCATAAGATCGCTTTGTACGAGAAATAGTGTCATCAACCATCAACAACACAAATTACGCAGCATTTCTGTTTTTTTGTTTTTATAATTTGATTATTATTATTTTTTATAATTTAAACAAAGAAATAAAGAAATAAAACTGACACAATTTAGACAATAACTCGAAGACTTGAATCAAATCAAATGTCCAAAAATTGAATAGAATTGACATTATGTCTACTCGAGATGGGGAAAAACTGATTTAGTTATGTATTACTATGCTTTTGTGTGGCAATTCATGCCTCCAAAATCATTTTTCATAAAAGCAAAGTAATGTTTGCATTTGAGGTGGTCATACTGTATGTCGCAGTTCCGCTATAATCCTATAGGTGGCCACTCCACAGCATTCACACATTGGCACTTAGCACACAGGTCCTGAGGTAATTCCTGAGGTAATTTTCTGAGTTTGTTTAGAATTGTAAGAAACAAATTAATACCAAATCAGGATATTTCTAAAATCGCGATACCAACAAAATCGCGATACAAATCGAATCGGCACCCAGATATTGTGATATCATCGTATTGTGTCATCCTTGGTGATTCCCATCCCAACCACATATGGTTCACAGCTCGATTAGTTTCCCACACAAAACCCAAGAAGCCGGGTAATTATGCGACTCTGAAGTCTTAGTTCTTGGAGAATGAAATGGTAGTAATTACAGCTCCCGTCTAATAAGTACTGATTTCAGATCGACCTCGAGAGCCCCAAAACGGCAGTTACAGATCGGGACGGATTAGTCACGCAGACTGCCGCTGTGTAAGTGACGGGGCTTGTGGTCGATGGTGGGTGAGGGGTTTGTCCGTTGAAGGGGTTGAGTTATAGCTCCTGCCTGTCAGAAGAGCTGAGCAAACCATGACATTCAGAAAATGTCAGGAAGAGGGCTCAATCCTTCAAAGATGCCTTAGAATTAGTTACACCCCAGACATCTGTTTTTGCAGCAGAGTCAAGACAGAGCTTGTAGTTAATGTGTGTGAGAGCGAGTGTTTGTGTGTGTATGTGTGTACTCTGCTCGTCTATTATCAGTGTGTTTGCATATAAGAGGAGGCCTTTATGAACCTTTGCGAAAGCGCTGATGCTCATGCATTGCCGAATTAATGGCCGTTGTTTCCGGCTGCGTCGATCTTGAAAGCTCTTTGGCAAAGTCCTCCAACGAGAAAGTGAACGTAATAAAATGATGAATAATTGACAGTACTCAATAATTCTACTGTGCACTATGTACCTCTACTAAGTACACACTCACAAAAAAACAAAAAAAAAAAACATCTCCACCCTGAGGGGAAAAAAAGTGTACTACTGACAGGAGCTGTCCAGGTCACTGGGATAGTCAAGTTTCAAGGCTGTAGCTTTTGTACCTTTGGTACTATGGAATTGTTTATTACTTTACAGAGTAATCATATAAAGATATACTACAGGTGGCGTTTAGTTTCCTGTTTCCCGGTAATGCTATTCATGCATGCAAGTTCTTGGATGACATTTGCCCTGCCTTTACTTCCTACTTCCATAAAAGGCATTTCCCAATAGGACATTTGAGAAAAAAGACGCTAAAGGCTGATTCTGTTTCGCCGCAGCTGTTTGGTGGATGTGGTCATGAATAGAAAACGGCACTGGAGAGGGAAGACGAGAAAGAGAGAGAGAGAGAGAGAGAGAGAGCCACTTGCCTCAGGGCCTGGAAGAGCACTTGAGCTAATTAATTGCCTCAGTAAAGAAACGATAATTGTATTGGTTAAAGAGGTATAATGCGTCCGTACACAAAGCTAAGAATGAAATCCTTGTAATATATCGCATAAAATCAGAAGTCGTCTGATATGTATACATATACATTGTCATTAAAGATTCCTCATGCATGAGGCAGGTGTAATTCAGATTCTGACATTTAGCTCTAGGGCTTGTGTGTTTCTTGGGCTTGGAGGCATCTCTGAGCCACCGCCGGCCCGTGTTCCAGTTAAAATGCTGCATGAATGTTAATCTGCACATGTTAGTGATCACCGAAGCGTCAAATCCTCCTCGTCTGTAGGTTTCCCGTCCTGAGAATCTAGGCCGCGCAAAGTATAAGCCACCCTGTGGGACGAGAACCACTTTCCCGGCGCTAGCTTCACTTAAGTCCCAGAAGACAGTCCTCCTTCCGCACAGGAAGTGCGTTTCCACCCGGCGCCCCTGCTGTCCTTATGTCCCAGCCTAGAGTGCCCTTATTACTCTACCTTGTGCATGTCAGCAGATTTTTACAGGACGAGATGTGCATTAGGTCTGATCTCTGCAGGTGTGTGTGAGGGTGCCTGAGGAAATAGCTGCCTGTTGAACCTGAGCGTTTCGGAGCGGGGAGTGGCGGCGGGGGGGTGATCAGTGCAGGCGTGTTAGCGGTGCTGAGGAGGGAGGAGATGCTAGGCAACGGAAGCAGTGAGCTGTGACAGAACAAATGTGATGTAGCTTCCATTGGTGCTCAGCAAAAGAGCACAGGGGAGAAATCTTCAGCGATCCAGCGGTCTTAATGAACACACGTAGGGTCGTGTAATTATGCTGTGTTGTCTGTTTCCATCTTGCTATCGATGCGGAATTTATTTCCGTCTTTCTCTCAAAACAGAGAGGTCAGTCACTTGAAATGTCTGTTTTCAGGAGTTAATATACTTATGTAGCAATTTTAACAACATATTGTTACAAACCATCCATCTCTCAGTGTAGCTTCAATTGAATGAAATTTTAATGACTTTGTCACCAAGGAACTTTACAGAAATAAGATTCCTGGGTAATTAACAAGCTGGAGGTGACGGTGGCAAGGAAAAACACCCTGAGAAGACATGAGGAAGAAACCCTGTTAGTCAAAAAAAGAGCATGTGCTCATTTCGGGGAAACTGGATAGCCTGACCATAACTTTGTTTCATAAGCTTGAAAGTACAGTTTACTGTAGTAAAGTACTGTAGTAATGTACTGTGGGAAAGTACTGTTCACTGTAGGAGACTTGGGTATAAACCTACAGGTGCCAGTTTAAGTCATAAGGTTGTTAAGATTGTATCAAAATCAGATTTTTTAAAAATATTGATTCAGGCTATTCATACAATCACAATACTTACAGAATCGCAATATGAATCGTATCAGCACCTAGGTATCGTGATAATATCATATCTTCTGGTCCCTGGTGATTCCCATCCTTAAAAGTTATGCAAATTAATTCACTGATACTACGCTTGTCCATGCTTTGAGATTTTCATTTAACAATTTGAGTCCGAATGTCACATCATAAACATCGGAATCAACCCCCTTACTGACTTTTAAGAGTTTCTTAGCGATCCCTCTGGTACACAGAGACGCACTGCACCACCGAATTCCACAGTTCCTGTGTATAGTTCCTTTATTAAAGAATTTGATCCGTAAACCGATCAAACGTTAGTTAAACATTGTTGCTAGCTGTAGCTGTAATTATTTTACACTCTATGCCCTCACTTATAATCTTCATTGACTGACCTTGTAAATCTGTCATTTGGCTTGCTGTGAGGTTTCAGTTTCTCAGCAACGAGCCGAAGCGTTTCTATCTCCACATGCACAAAACCTCATTGTGAAGCCATCAGACAATGAACGAGACGTGCTGCTTGGGCAGATCGAGGCTTTGCCAAATAGGAGTTTTTAGTTACATTAACTCTAGAGCACGGCCAAGCCGTCCGACTTGAAAGGAAACTCAAAGCCCACAATCAAGCGCGATTACAGTACAAGTTTTTCTTCACTTGCTTTCTATTATTTGCTGTTGATCTTCAGTAGTTAGGGTGTTAGGGTCATAGTAAATCGGTTGCTCCTGTATTTGTTTTTTTGTTTTTTTGCTTGCTTGGCTCATCATACACAATCATATTAAACCAGTCGGAGAAGAACTCTACAGGGGCGAGCGAAGCTAATGATTCACACAGCATCTAATTAAATCTCTCCTACTGATGAAGGGGAAAAAAAGATGTTGTTGTTGTGTGGCCAGGATGCATCACTGGGTCTGAAGGGTGCTGTGCGGTAACCTTCCAACCTTGATGTTTACTATGAGTGTGGATAGGAAAACAGGCACGTAGTGTATAAAAAGAACTCTGCGTGTCAGACCGGATTGAATTTGTGGACAGGTGTCTGTTAAGACATCAACTGGCATTTTGTCTGTTTCGCACCGGATTAAATGATACTCATCTAAATTACAGAGATGGGAGCGTCTGCACAAGGTGTGCTTCGTTGTCATACAGAATAATCGAAGCAAGAAATATAAAACATTTCTACGATATCTAGAACTAGAATAAGTGAACTTGTTATACTGGCTGATTTTCTTTTCTTACATACTGTATCTGTAATGCAAGCAAATTTCTGTCCCTTTTATTATAGGCACTCATTTTAGACTGTGTCCATGCTTGATTAATTGCAAGCTACTGTATATAGGTATAACACTCAGCTATGAGGTATTGCCACATCTCCCTGACAGTCCTGATCATTTCTACATGCTTGGGTCATTAAAGGTGTTCCTGGGAGGCCAGCGTTTCAGACATGAAGCTGGCAGGATGATCATGGCTCCGGTGTACTGAGAAAACTTTCTATCTTGATGGTATCCAAGCACTAGTGAAACACTGGGATAAGTACATTAGTGTTGCAGGGGATTATATAGAGAAATAAAGGTTGTTTTTACTCTCAGAACTGTGTGCTGTTATTCTGCACAATCAAAAGTCCCAGGTTGACTTGAACACCTTGTTCAGGGCACAAGACGGGATACACGTTGGATCAGGTTGTGGAACATACAGTACATACAGTACACATACACCATGGGCAAAAACCAATCGACCCAGACTGCATGGTGTTGAATTGCAGGAGGAAACTAGAGTACCCAGAGGAAACAAATCCGGCATGGGGCGAACATACTCACAATGACCTGAGGTGGGATTTGAACCCACAACCATGGAACGTCAAGGTGACAACCACTAGCCTATCATTCCACCATACCCGAGACACATATCACGTGCTGTAACCAGAGATCCCCCAATCAATCAGCCCGTGACCGGAATCAACCGGTTTTCAGCTTCATCTGTATAAACTGTGATCTGTAAAAATGTGAAATACACTCCAATAATCATTACGGCATGTAAAACTAATCTAATTTAATTGAGACTTTAAGCACAACTTTTCTCATTATCTCAGAAGTTGAGTTTCCCTCAATCCTGTATCTGTATAATTAGATCGCTCTTGAATGTTAGAGCAAGCATTACTTTGAACACTGGTACCATTTGTTCATTTATCCTTTTTTTATCCCCTACTTAGCAGGAAGGTCTCATTGAGATAGACAATCTCTACTTCCAGGGAGTCATATCCAATATAGCAGCTTCACAAAAACGAAACTGACATATTAACAGACTCTAACTGGCCTAATTAGTTACCACTTGCTTGTAGGAAATAAGAGCTGAAAGAGCAGCTATACATAATTTCAGACCACGCATCCGTTCCCCAGTCGGACCAGTCTGTATTATTAATGGCTCGATAACGTTCGCCAAGACGGACTTTTCAAACCAAGACTAAGTGGATCGGGGGGTGATGAGGGCAGGAACTGGTCTTCCAGGTTGCCAATTGATCTCCGAGCCATGCAGGGAGATTTGGGGAGTTCTGTTACCCCACAGCGTGTCCTGTTCTGGTGTCCCGTGTGGTGCTCCTGATATTTGCACCAAAAAGGCCTGACCTTTCTGGGAGGAGGAACCGTGCTGAGATTTACCCTGCAGGTAGTCCCCGGTCGCGGGACGCACATCCGTTCTTCACCCACGCGCTCCGAGGAGGCGGGACGGGTAGTGGAGACGTGCCGCAGTCTGGCAGCCGAACGGTGTTTTTTTTTTTAAAGCTGTAGATACTAATTAAGACTAAAGTTATCGTGTTTGTCATGGTGAAGCAGATTAGAGACTTATTAAGATGGTTATATCGTTAGAGGAGTGCGATATCCGACTGCGCCTGATAAAATAATAATAATAATAACAGCCATACATCAGCAACAACGAAATAAATTTGAAAATGAAAAACTCGCAGTGCAAGCCCAAATACCTCATGGTATCGGAGCGGTCCTGGCGAGCTGCCAGAAAGGAATTAATCGCAATTTGTCAAAAAGAGAAATCGGGGTGAGCGTGACTTTGAAGTCGCCTAGCAGGACTCCAAGGCTCTAAAAGCATCTGATCAGACTCTGCTAACAGTGCTGCTCAGCACATGCTCTACATTCGGAGCAACGGGAGGCAGACTGTGTCAATATCCATCATTTGTTCCAGCCCTGGTGCATGTGACAGACACGCATACGTCTCGCCCTGTCTGCGTCTGCCTCACTCTGAGAAATGTTCGGCGTATCTTTTAATTGACTAAGAGAGGATGAAATATTTTCACCCCGGTCCTATTGTGTCGGACTGCAAACCGTTTATTCTTACTTTCATGAATTTAAATCAAACCTGAAAAACGATGGTCTAATGTGTGAGTACTAGATAAAAGGAACTTGAAGGTAATAAATTAACATCCTGGTTATCTTTTGTTTTTTGGAACGTTAAGGAATGCATGAGAACTGAGAACAGGACGTAATTAAAAGGTGTTCACACACATTTTAGTTCCATTTTAGGAAGAAGTTTGCAAAAAGAAAGTTGAAGAGGTTTAGAGCGGACGAAAAAAACATGCTTTTCGGATCCTTTCAGCCGTCTGTGCTTTTTGCTTAACACATGTTCTAAGCCGTTGAGATGTTCTTGACATGACAACCTGTGTTGGTATGCTGACAGGAAAAGAAAAATATATCACACCTGCCTTAATTACTCCTGAAGACCTTAACCTGTTGACCTTATGTAACATATCCTGGCAGAAAAAGTGCATACAGGTTGTTGTGCCTGCTAACCTTCTCCCAAAGTGACACATGCCTGTGGTGTTGTCAGCATCGCTGCCATTCTTAACCGGGTCAGTTTTCTTAAAATAACATAGGACATGGAATCGGTCAAACGCTGCGGTATTCAATCCTAATTATTATTATTATAACAAACAGGCACCGAAGACAGCTGGAAACATGAGCATATACTGTACGAGCCAGGTTACGTTTTATTTCGGTACACCCCGGAGTTACACTTTCTGCTCCGGTGGCTTAAAGATAACCCTGTGCCGATTGCGCAGCCTTCTGTTTGAGCGTCAGGAATTCACGACGATCATCCTCACGACTTCGGGGCTCATCCCGAAAGACGGAATAGTCCCACGCACCGGTGGTGAATTGCTGACTCAAGACTTCCTTAGTATTAAAAAGTTCTCCCACATACAGTATCCTCAGTGAATCATAGCTAGGATGTCCATTTGATTCTAATTAGTTCAATAGCACTAATAATGATTGTCTGATTTGCCTTAAGGAGGTATATATATATATATATATAGTATTTATAGGTTTTAAAAAAGTATTAAAAGCTACTACAAGTATCTAATATGAATTGAAATGCTATAACTTGTTTTGTCGATTTATTTTTTTAAACCTCATCTCTCATACAGACATGTCTCATTTTTTCTTTTTTAAACCTCTTCCAGTCCAGTAGGTGGCGGTATTGCACAAACTGCGCATGAATTATAAATGAGAAGAATATGAAGCGATATTTTTAGAGCGCTGGTGGATCAGTGGTAGGTTTCTCACATACAATGTGAAAGGGTTTGATTAACACCCAATGCCCAAACCCCAGCCACTACTCCCGAACCAAATTGTGTTAGGAAGGGCATTCTGCGTAAGACCTGTGCCAAGTGGTTGTGCCGATCGGTTGGTTTGACGGGAGCAACCGAAAGACTTCATTTAACAAATTTAAAATTTGAACGATTACTCAAATAGTTCAATGAGTGTGAATCTCCCCCATTGATTCAATTAATTAAATAAATCAACAAATGATCTATTCAATTGCGCAAATCGATTCAATCGCACAGCTGTAGTATATTACTCTTAACTAGGGATGCACCGATACCGGTATCGGGTATCGGCCTCGATACCACATTTTCTAAAGTACTCGTACTCGTTAAAAGT
>JAQMYL010000002.1:22430369-22450137 GCA_030014365.1 Clarias pachynema | reverse complement strand
CTGTGACGTATTATCATGCAGCTCCCGCTGAGCTCCTGTCTAGTGTAAATGCGGGCCGGTTCTCGGTGGTTCCCAGTTCAGCACCGGCCGAGCACCTGGCACCAGCACCAGTGTAGTGGAAATGAGGTAACAGAGAAATCGATTTAGTTACGTATTGTGATTCTTTTGTATAGCAATTCACACGAACTCTTCGCAAATAGATGAAAAAATTTTTTTTATTACTGTGCCATTTTTCATTTATATATAAAATGTTGCAGTTCCGCTGTAATCCTGCAGATGGCGCACACTAAACCATTCACACATTGGCAGGCAGCACAGGATCCGATGTGGTACAATAGAAGTGCATTACTTACTAAGTTTGTTTAGAATGGTAGCAAAATCTAAAAAAAAATGATATAAAATCAGGATATTTTATAAAATCTTAATACATAGTATCGCAATACAAATTGAATCAGCACCTAAGTATCACGATAATATCGCATCAGGTGATCTTTGATGATTCCCATCTCTAATATATAAACCTGCAGCACGATCCCAGTATTTCCAGTGATGTATATGTATATACACCGATCAGTCATAACATTAACACCACAAAACATTAACACATTATACACCAGTAAACTGGTTACAAAATCATGGGCACCCAAGGGGACCAAAGGACAGCACATCTGGTCCGATCCCACAGAAAAGCCAATCCTACAACACCCAAAGGATCCACCGCTTACGTCCTGGTGCCAAGACACCACAGCGCACCCCTAGATGTCTAGTGGGGTCGTGCCACGAGAGGCCAGAGCTGCCCCGGGGCCCAAAGTGAACCTACACTATACTGGACAATGGACATAATATATATATATATATATATATATATTCAATTACTTGTCACATGTACCTTACAGGGTCAGCCAGGTTACCGTGGGCCTGAAGCAGATAGGGTTAAGGGCCTTGCTCGAGGACTCAACAATGACAACTTGGTGGTGCTGGGACTTGAACCCCCGACCTTCCGATCAGTAACCCACAGCCTTAACCGTTTGAGCCATAATGTTTTGCCATTATATTATGGCAGATCTCTGGAGACAAAGACTCTACTGTTGTGTACATCACAATTTCTTCTCACCATTTCTAAATGTGCTCACACAAAAATATACACAATTACAATGCAATTATGCAAAAAAAAAGTCACGTCCTCAAGCTTCACACGAGCATGGTTAACACGGCTTCATATGAGTGTGGCATGTACGAGTGTGTCCACACACTGCGCTTCCTGCCAGATAGCGCTCGATCCTACTCATAACTGCTAATTTTTGCAAGTCTGTTTCATGAGCAGAAAAAAATGAGGTTTTTGTTAGAATGGACAGTGCTGAATAGCTGAGCGACAATGTCCTATAACAGTGCGCGAAGCTAGTTAGTCAGTCCATCACCTACCAGTAGGACCAAAAAAAACATATATATATTGAATCTACTCTACTTTTGTCAACTAAAATGCTTTCTCCCAGTTTTTCTGGTCTAATTCAGGAAAGTTTAGCCTCCTGATATTGTCCGGTGACTTCGCTGCAAGCCAGCTGCCCCTCTGTGTTCCCCTCCAGTGGCTTGACCTTGTATGGCCGTGTGCAGAAACAGAACTCATCGGTCATTGAGACTTTGCCACGCATGGCTGTATCGAAGGGGCAGTAAAGCAGTTGTGAGTCTGAGGGTGCTCGGGGAGGATCTTTTTTTTCCCCTTTTATCTTGATGCCCTTTGATTGGGACGGAAACAGAAGCCGTCGTCTCGTCTTCGCGGTTGAGGGTGTTCGGGTGTAAAAGTCGTGACAGATGTATGCGTTGAGTTTTTGCGTTTCAGATAAGTCAGGATTCCAAGGTCATCTCTGTTTTCATTGTAGAAACCTACAGCCACGCTACAAGGACAACATCAAGGGCGCGGCGTTATTAAAAAATGATATACGAGACTTTTTTTTTTTTTATGAGATCCAATTTCAAAGGTTGAGTCTATTCACCGAGGCGTGTAGGTTACGTTCATAATTGTATGATTTAAGGACCTGCGCTATATGAATGGCAATGAGATCGGTGGTCTGTAGCCAGGCATCCGGGTTGCCGCGGTGACCGCTCGTGTTGCGGCATCTCAGTTTATCAGTAACAGGAGAAATGGGACGGAATCCAGAGCAAACACATATAAGGTCATTGTTGGTATGTGAGTCACACCTTGTTGGCTTTCTCCGCTATAACCGGTGCCAGCTCCGTAGCAGCAAGTGCTGATGTGCTTTATAGGTTCGGCTTGGCCTCGCATGCCGCTGCAGTCAATGCACAAATATGTAAGTGTTGCTATGTGTGTTCTGGCCCCACCGAGCGACCTTAACCCTCCAGCATCAAGGAGGATTTTACTGATTGATATCAAGTATCTCTATAACATGGAGAGAAGGAAAGAGAGAGGGGGTGGGGGGGGGGAGGAAGGAAGGACCAAAAAAGGTCACATAAAAAAAGACGAAGATATGTGAGACGGCAAGCATATGTTGAGATTGATTAGCTGCGGTCGCTTGGCCGCTCCTGAGCGCTCGGGATGGGAGGAGGAGGAGGAGAAGAGCAAGATGACTCAGGGGCACGTGAGAAGGATGTGAGGAGAGTGCTAAAAAGAGCAGCAGCAGCAGCAGCAGGGTGGCTGTGTGTCTTCATGAAGCCTCTGGATACAGGATGAACACCTGCATTATGCGTGCTCGTACTGATTCATCCACAACTCTTAGCAAACTGTACGTGTGCTAGGAGAGAAGGCCGATATCTCTCATTATTACTGTTGTTTACAGCCATAAATCTGGAAATGCTATAAAGACATAATGAAATATCATTAACCATCCGCGGGTCCGGATCAATCAGGGCGACCCTCACGGCTGGCACGATACGATAAGAGCTTACAATCCTGTTTAATCGCTATCATATAAGACATTCTTTGGCAATACATTTATAACACACGTGATTCTGCGTCTCCGATTGCGCTTCCTAGTTTTTTTTTTAAGCAGACTCGGGCTCTGCATCCGCCTGACCAAAACCTGCATCAGCGAAACCGATAAACCGGAAACTGATCGGTCAGCTTTGTGAAACGGAGACGGGAGTACGGAGTGGACGAGCTCATCAGGAATGCATTCGAGAAGCTGTATAGAATATTCATGCTTTAACCTCTGCGTCAAACCAGACTAGGCAGGGACGACAGCATAAGCTTGAGGAAGGGATGCATAGCGTGATCGTGGACATCAAGACAAGCTAGATCTTTTTTTTTTTTTTTCAGTTTTTTTTTTTTTTTTTTGTCGCACCCCCTTGGGGTTTGAAGCACTTCCCTTCTCACAGTACTCACTCTCTCATGTGTGAACACGTACTCTCGTCGTTGTGCACACACACACACACGCAGTATGTTTCTGCATTTCAATGTCCTACAGATCGTCTTATTGAAATGCCACATGTCTAATTTCCGATTGGTTGCTGCTAATAATAAGGTTTTGCTGATGGAGGAGACGGGCTCATATGATCCTCCGTGCTCGTGAAACCTACCGCATATCTGTTGCTCAAGGCAAAGTGATACAGCTGCCTGACCGCAGGCCTGCTTATTGATCCCCCAAGAAGGAAGTATATTATTAGATACGGTCTTTAGGGGAAATGTCTCTTTGATGTAAGCTTGTCAGGCTGTGACTTTAATGTTACTCTCTTTCTCTCTCTTTTGTTTTTCTTTTTCCCAGTATGGGGAAGAGGAGGTGTGCTCCGACCGCCTGGACACCGATTTCCCCGACTTCGACCTCTCTCAGCTGGACGCCAGCGACTTTGACTCAGTGAACTGCCTCAGCGAGCTGCACTGGTACAATGACCACTCAGGCAGCTCCCCCGCCTCCATACAGTACAGCGCAGGGGACGCCGAGCTCTTCGAGGTCAGACCCCACATTCTGTAATTCTCGGGCCAACGGTCTCCGGTTCTGATCTAATCTTAGCGCATTACGTAGCTATTCCCACCGGAAAGCCTTCCTTAAAAAGCTTAGTTGGGTTTTAATGGACGATCCGGACCCGGTTCCGGTTATGGCAGTTTGTCAAGAATGCGACTCTAGAGGTCAAAAAAAAAAAAAAAACAATGCGTAGACGATGATTGATCATAGAGAGATGTTGTGTCTAATGCTAATTCACTCTTCGCATCATGTAATTCAGGACGGGGATTGATTTTTTTTTAGGCACAGAGTACTGCGCTATTTTAGGTGCCAGGGAAGCTATTGATCGTCACGTCAAGTTCAATTAACCTTCAGGTGGGACCAAATTCGGAAAGATAGTTCCTGGAGCCGCGCGCGTTATGAGAGGCTAGTGACGTGGGATGAGGTTAGAGATTAAAAAAGTAGTAGATGTTCCCCACAAGTTCAAGCGAAAGATTTTCTTCTTGCGCTTATCAGGCCTGGGGGCACCTAAGCTCTTTGAATCGATCTTTACACAGTAATCAGATAGCTGCACTTTCCCCAGAGCAGGATGTGCAGATGGACCAGTCACTTGGAGGTTATCACCTGTCTCTCTCTCCCTCTCTCCTTCTCTCTCTCTCTCTCTCTCTCTCTCTCTCACCTCATTTACAGATGGAAGAGGAGAACGCGGCGCTGCTCGCCGCCCTCACAGACAGCCTGGATGGCATTGTGGAGGACGGGGTGGGGGGGTTCTCCGTGTTCTCCTCACTGGGCGAAGACCCTGAGGAGGAAGAGGAGGAGGAGGAGGAAGAGGATGACGAACTCCTTTTGGAAAGTGAGCCTGTCCAAGGCTCGCTGAGCCCAGAGACAGAAGACCCGTCTCTAGTAAGAACCCTTCCTTCCTGTTTAAGGTGGATTTGGATGGGCCTCTGACTACCCCACAGCATGGGTATGATAGGCAAAACAGGTCTGAATTTTTCTCATTTTGGGATTTTCAATTCTCTTTAGCAACCGCACTAATAAGAATCCTTTCCACAGGCGGGGAGTTGGAGCACGACACATGCTACACTTTTTTTTTTTAGGATTTCGATTCTTGCTCTGATTGTTTCTCTCCTCTGTCCCTTTGTCTTTGTCTTTCTTGACCTCTTTTACTTGCTTGTTCAGGCTAGTTCTGCAGTTTTCACACCTGTTCAGTGAGGCTCTACAGATCTCTGACGAAAAAAAAAAAAAAAAAAAAAAACAACGACGACAACAACAACACAAAAAAAGCATGCTGTTTTCCTTTCTCCTGCTCCCTGCAGCCTATTACAGTCTGTTTGCTTAGAGTGCATTAAGAAAGCCGGTTTTTGGACACGTTTTATTTTATTCCATTGATGCTTTTGAATCAGTGCCATGCTACTATACACTCTGATGAACAACTTGAACACGACATTTCTTTTCAGTCCATTTAATGAATTATGGGTCACAGGCTGTGTGTGTGTATTTGTGTGTGTGTGTGTGTGTGTGTGTATTTGTGTGTGTGTGTGTGTGTGTGTGTGTGCCTTAATGCAAAAAAATGCACACAAATCCAATTTCAAGGCTTATTGAAAAGGCTAAAAAGAGCACTTTTTTAATGGTTACAAAGGTCTTATTGTCACCTCTGTGAAAGCAGCTACGTAACTGAATGCCTGGTACCTTTGCTTTTATTTGGACTTGAATGAAATGGGGCTAAATTACAGAATGGAAACTTGAGCAATAAATGCTTATGGAAGAAGAGTCTTGGTTTTAAAATGATGTTCGGATCGATATCTTAATGGGTCTGAATGTTCCTTAAAAATTGTGGATTTTAAGCATTCTGCGTATAACAACATAACCTTCCAACACGGTATGGTTTTATCTGAATTTTTGAGAAAAAAATCAAATGTTCTGGTGCTTGGAAAACACACTGATAATGTTAAAGACCGTCAGAATACAGCACATGTGTGCATTACATTTTTTTGTTAAGATTTGACCCATTATATCGGATTAAGATTAAGATTAAGAAAAACATGGAAACTTGAGAATATGGTTATTACGCAATATTTATACTTACACACAAGAAAGAAATGCACACTGTACATCATCGACACTATATATATATATTTATATATATATATAGATAGATATATTTTTACAGTCTCTGAGGCGGAGGATTATTTCTATCTATATCATAATGATCACCCACAGCACTCCCCTGACATTATGCTCTAGACAGGTGTGTTTTCCGTCTGGTCAGACATATAGATAATGGAGGCTTCTTCCTCCTCCTCTTTCTTGCGCCCCCTCAGACAGCTTTATAGCTTATTATGTCTGGGCAGCTGGATAATCCCGTAAAAAAAAAAGTTTTCGAGCGCCCCCTGGTGGCTAGTGCCGCCAGGGAGTCCGAGCCCCCTTTTCGAGGCCCAGAAAACAAGGGCCGCATTGAGGACCTTCGGGCACTGCGGGGAGGGCGAGAGAGAGCCGAGCACATGTTCTCATGGAGTAGATGGCTTTGGCATGAAGGTGGCACTTTGTATAAGGCAATGGAAACACCCGGTGCCTCTTCACTTCCTTTAGCGGGCTCTGCCAAAGTAACACGCTACCGCGAGAGACGGCGATCTGAGGGCTTATTTTCCCTGCTGGTTCCATCATCGCCGCACATCCCAGGTTACTCGCTCAGAAAGCTGAAGAAAAAGTCTTGCATATCCCTCTTCTCTCTCTCTCTCTCTCTCTCTCTCTCTCTCTTATTCTCTCATGCTTTTTTCTTCCCCTTCGCTCTCCAACCAGGGCAGTAGGAAGAATTGGTGCCACAAGCAGCTATTCATTCTTATGCAGTGTTTTAGTGACTGTGTGTATATGTGTGTATGTGTATGTGTGTGTAGTAATTGGGAGGGGGGTGAGGGTGGGGGTGGGGGGTATCCTCATACAGCAACGATGCCCAGTACAGCTTAAGCAGTTAGCTTTGCTGTTTCACATCATGCTGCCTGCAATTTGATTTTCGAGTTTGTGATTCTTTGGCAGGAATCAAAGCAGTGAACAGTTCTTGTGTTGATGATGATGATGATGATGATGTGTTGCGTGGATTGACAGAGTGGCATGCCTGCTAATTAGTTGTCCCTCTCTTTCTCTCTCTCCTTCTCTCTCTCTTTCCTTTCCCTTCTTTCCTGACTACAGCTGAAAAAGCTCCTGTTGTCTCCCCCGAATGTGCCCGTGGGTCTGGACTCGAACAGATTAAACAGCGCGCTCAGTAAGACTCAGCAACTCAAGTCTACTCGTCCTCTCCTAAAGGTGAGTCTGTTTTCTGCAGTAAAGTGTAATAACTCACGCACATTAATCCGAAACCTTCCCGAGAACGGTAGCATCATCATACTGTATACAGTACACTTTATACGCGGATGAGTATTCCCGCCATCCATCACGCCGGCGCTTGCCTGGCGTTTACCTGTGTGTGAAGAGAATGAAATAAACCGGCGCTTCTAAAAATTAGGCTGGCACGGTGGTGTAGTGGTTAGCACTGTCGCCTTGCACCTCCAGGGTCCGGGTTCGATTCCCTGGCCAGGCTCGATTCCTGTCTCTCTGTGCATGGTGTTTCCATGTTCTCCCGGTGCTTGGTGGGTTTCCTCCGGGTACTCCGGTTTCCTCCAGTCCAAAGATATGCAGGTTAGGCTAATTGGCGTTCCCAAATTGCCCGTAGTGTGTCAATGTGAGTGTGTGTATGTGTGTGTCCCCTGTGATGGATTGGCACCCTGTCCAGGGCGTACCCTGCCTCGTGCCCTAAGCCTCCTGGGATAGGCTCCAGGTCCCTGCGACCCTGAATACAGGATAAAGCGGTATAGATGATGAGTGAGTGAGTGCTAAGAATTAGTAAGCTACGTCGCGCTGCGTGTCTGTGCTTTGATGTGCCGTCGCTCTGCCAAGGCAAGTGCAGAATGAGCGCTGACTGCGACCATCTGTCATAGGAAAACCATGGCTACCGGAGGGGTAAAGGGCAGCCCTGCTTCAGACTAAGAGCTTACTTAAAGCCTGATTCACTATTTAGATTCTCCTAGCATGTTTCCAACTAATCACAGAGTGTGAGTTCGACGAAGAATCGTCTTAGCAAATTAATTGTTTTTTTATTTTGGAATCGTATTCATTAAATGCTTTGAGAGAAACCTCCATTATCACACTTTGCTCGAGAAAAAAAGTCAGCAAGAGCTTCTTTTCAAATTCGGTAATTTGCAACAGGATTCATTGGTGTAACGATAATGAGAAATCCATTGCAGAAGATGGAAGACGGAAATGGAGACTCGGAGTTCCGCAATGCAATGCAGACAGGGACTGTGCTACTGTGGGTTTGTCAAGTGAAGAAACGGCACGCACAGTGCACTCGATGGTGGTTTTATCACGAGCTGGACAGACTGCAGTGCTTCCGTCTCTCTGGCTTTGAGTAGAGATGATTGACAGGCCGCATATTGATTATAAATATCGACGTGCGAGTCATTCATGGAGGATTTTTTTCCCCTTAAGTTCTAATAAATTTCCATCTGTGTCCTCACAGAGGGACAGAACATGCACGGTGGAGAGGAAGCCGCGGGCGTTCAGGCCTGTCGGTCATCTCTGCACTGAGCTGCAACGCCACCTCACCCAGGAGGCCAACACCGAGGACACCCCTACTGCTGAAACCGAGGAGGAGGAAGATGAGGAAGATGAGGACAGTGACTCGGAGGATGAAGAGGAGGAGGAGTCTTCATCCAGCAGCGAGGTGGAGAGCGCCGTGTGTGCCGAGCCACCCGAGCCTCAGTTCCCCTCGGAGAAGGAGCGCCACTCCGTGGTGGAGCTGATCCGCTACATGCACACGTACTGCGTACCATCGCGCAAGCAGGCCACCTGGGACCGCAAGGAGCGCGAGAACCTGACACGCAAGACCAAGCCTGAAAACCCTGCAGTCTCTCGTAATGCCACTCCCAGCTGTCCTAAACCTGCCCCACAACCCACCCACCTCGCCAGTAGAGGAACTAAACCCAAGATACCCTTTGTTCGGCGCCGAGAAACTAAAGCGCACTCCCTGCTTAAGGAGCTGCTCGAGGCTGTCGCTTCCTATGACGTGAGCAAGCCTTACAGGCTGCACAGCCCCCCGTATAACCACAGCAGGACCACGGCAGCCTGGCTCAAAGCTGAGCACAAAGACACAAGCGTCGTCGAAGGATCTCAGGTGGCTGCCAAGCGGCCAAAATGCCCCGAAGTAGACGAGGGCTCGTTTTCGGTGCGCCGCTCCCGCCGATTAGCCTCCTTCCCGAGCCGGTTCGCGAAAAGACAACGTTCGACTGGACACTCCAGTGAGGACGAGAACCCGGTGCACCACCCTGACATGGATTCCCCCGCTGAAGACAACACTGAGAGAGCAGACGCACAGAAAAGCCCCGAGACCCCGAACCTCTGCTGTAATGACGGTAAGAGACCAACAGAAGTTCAGAAACTTTGACGATCAGACATCATCCTGATAGCTCGTGTATGACTGTGTATGTTCTGTTTCTCTGATTGCAGGGAAGCGTGCCTGCCTCTGCCTGCCGCTGACTCCTAAATCCGCAGGGTGTGTATTCCCCAAATCTCCGACTTTGCTGTAGAACTGGAGCCGCTCCAGGCTTTCGAATGAGTCTGGACGCCTCCCAAGTGACGTCTGGGAGACGCGTAGTGATGCCGCACCTTTAATATCCGCACCTCCTTGCTAGACTTGCAGCCAGACTGTTTTGCTAATTATAGATTATAGCTGTACTGCTAAGTGACACACTAAATTATATATAAATTTTGTCTATTCCCATTGATTTTACGAGTTCAGACTGTTCTGAAGTCATAAAGTTAATAACGCTTCACTCTCTCTTTTTGTCTTGATCAGAGATCCAAGCAGGCCCTTCGAGCAGACTCTGTGCGTGGAACTGTGCGGCACTGCAGGTAATTTCACGCTCTCGAACCATCGTGTTCAAGTTCAAACTCGTGCCATGGGAAGTCTTGTACTCGCCGGATTAGCCGTGTGATCAGGAAGGTAGACGACTGAATGAGTAATGAAGCAGAGTGTTGACTTACATCAGAGCCACTGGGTCAGACTGACTGACATTTACATACTGTAGCTCATAGTGTGGTGTTGGTTTACGTCCGTGAGTCAGGATCATCCCAAACAATCATGGTGTTGTAGAACGGTCATGAAGTTATTAGCTTGAATGATTTATAAACATTGAGTTTTATTGTAGGCGGCACGGTTGTATAGCGGTTAGCACTGTCGCCCTGTACCTCCAGGGTCCGGGTTTGATTCCCGTCTCTGTGTGCAAGGAGTTTCCATGTTTTCCCCGTGCCTGGTGGGTTTCCTCCGGGTACTCTGGTTTCATCCCACAGTCCAAAGACATGCAGATTAGGCTAATTGGTGTTCCCAAATTGCCCGTAGTGTGTGAGTGAGTGTGTGTGTGTGTGCCCTGTGATGGATTGGCACCCTGTCCAGGATGTAACCCGCCTCATGCCCTAAGCCACCTGGGATAGGCTCCAGGCCCCCGTGACCCTGAACACAGGATAAAGTGGTATAGAGGATGAGTGAGTTTTATTGTTGGTCCCATTTTTTTTTTTAAGGACTCACCCCGCCCACAACGCCGCCCCACAAACCCGTCGAGGAGGAGCTCTTCAAGCCAGAGGGCAAAGCCGACCTCCCCGGCAAGGGCTTGTGCGCGGTTCGGACGCACCTGCGGAAGCTTCCGGAGCAAACCGAGCTGTACGCGCAGCTGCGCAGCATGGGTCCGACGGGTGAAATCCAGAGCAAGGGCGCCTACAGAGACCACGACTACTGCATGCTAAACTTGGGGGAGAGCCAAAAACGCATTGCCGCCATCCTCCCGGGGCCCGACTGCTACACTAAAGCCGAGGAGAGAGAGGAGGACAAGATGGACGAGAGGGACAGTCAAGGGGAGACGGAGGCTCAACAGTCCGATTTGTCCCCGGACCTCTCCCCCCGCCAACCTGCGGAGACAGGACAGCCCTCGCCTGCCTGCTCACCCACTCCTGAGGCGGATGCTGAGTGCCCAGACTCATGCCAGCCACCGTCACCCTGCCATCAGATCAACCTCAGGTAGTTCTTCAGCCTCAGCATGCCTGCTTTTTTTTTTTAGTTTTGTCTCATTCTAAATGTCTCTCTTTAATCGTCCTCTTTTTGTTTGGTTATAGCTGTGAGAGCCACTGTGACAAGCAGAGCAATAACACTACACATGGACAAGAGGAGGAAGGGGTAAGTAGTGATTGAGGCGGCATAATCTACATTAAACGATTTATGACCGATAGCTTATAACCTTGTAACCTTTTTCGGGTTGCAGGACAAGTGCCAAGTATTGTACATTCACAATCTGCCGAGCGGCGTCACGCAGGCTGTCCTGCGCAAGCGCTTCAAGGCCTTCGGCGACCCAGAGGACTTGCGGGTGCTCATCAAAAAAGAGTACGTTAAATCCGTTCTTACTTGGTTTCTCAGCTAAGGTACTGTATATGCAGTATACTATATCTGTTTTGTTTTTGTGTGTGTTTTTAGGGAGCGCTGTGGAGTCATCACTTTCCGGCAGAATCAGAACGAGCTGAGTCAGAAGCACAGGCGCCATGACTCTGCGGGTCAGTACGCAGGAAATGGCAGTCGGAGGTTCAGCAGGAAGCGATACATAGATTTGGGTAAGATGGATGAAGATGTGGGAGTCAGTCTTGGTGTGCAATGAGCTCTAGAGATAAGCAGTTAATGGAATAACAGATACAGATTAAGTCTTCATACAAGTTCATAGAAGTTAAAGGAACAAATAATGGTTCTGTTACATAATAAGAATAAAAATAATGCACGATATACTATATTACAATGTGTTTTATTATGCTAGACTATGTAAATAAGCAAGTATTACGTGGCTGTAACCAGACTTAAGTGCTTTGATCATGCAGACTCCTTTGTGTCGCTTTGTGGCAATAAAATGAAGTCAGCTGATGACCTGAATGTACTGAATGATCAAGTTATCAATTATAATTATTTAACTATATCTGTCCGGTCACTTTGATTAGATCTTGAATGATCAGTTTGACGTTACAAAAACGTGTTACAAAGTTACAAAGTAACATGTTAGAGTACTTTGATGTAACGAGTAATCTAACGTGTTAGGTCCGCCATTTAAGTACTCAGTTATTTAGTTATTTTTTCAAAAATGTAATGTAGTTAACAGATTATGGGCAAAACTTCGCTGAGTGATGATGGTAGAATAATTATAAAGTTCTTGACTAAAATAACATGCATTGAGGAATCACAAAGGAGTTTTTTCATTTTCTTCAATGGAAAAGTACTCTAACTAGTTACTTTTATCAGAATGTAACGCTGTAATGTAACTGATTACTTTTTAATGACAGTCATTTTGTAATGTAATTAGTTACAACACTGCTTACAACACTACATTTTGTAATCGTGCTTTGTGTTTATCCGTCCAGATGAGGCAGGACCAGGTCCAGTGAAGAGCAAGTACGACGCTCTGGACTTTGACACTTTGCTTAAGGAGGCCCAGAGGAGTCTACACCGTTGATACGCCTTACTGACAGCTCAGCGATCCTTGCTCCTGAGCCACCTCTCGACCTCAGCCCAGACTCCACACCTCATGTTTACATTTTTGAACGTTGAAATCGGGAGAAAAAAAATGTTTAAAAAAAAACAAAAAAAAAAACTAGACCTCGGACCTTCTTATTGAGGCTGGAGCGCTGCTGAGGCACGAGGACGAAAGCAGAGAAATGAAACAACAAAAGAAAGAAGTGAGAAAGACGTCGAACACTAGCGGTCTCCTCCGAGCGGCCCTGGCTTTCTGTAGCAATCCCTTGCTCTCTCCGTTTGGTCGTCGTGACGTCTGTGCGTGTGTTGCTTTTCTCGCTTCGTTTTTTTTTTGTAACCTTTTGTCACTTTTTCGGTGGAACTGCAGCTTTCACCGTTTTTTGTCGTACAAGTATGTAAATGATATTTGCTTTATATTAGCAAAACGTTGTGGATGTTCAACTGTGTGTTACAATGACAAAAAAGTGTGTTTTTTGGGTGGGTGGGTGTGGGGGGGGGGTCAACAACAACAACAACAACGAAAAACTCCTTACAACGTAGAGTTTACAAATCGAAATGGAACGGAAAAAAAAAATCTGTCTTTTTTTTGTCATTTTAGTGCTTCCTTATTTCATCTATGCACTCAAACGAGGTAGCGCTTGTGGGGGTTTCTTGCCTCTCCCCTCCGTCTATGGCTGGGTTCTTGCTGCTGGCTGCCACATATAACAAGCAATGGAGCCCGAAGACCTGACCAACTTTACTGTACTACTACTACTACTATTATTACTACTACTACTACTACTGCACCGTTACATTTACCCGTCGTATCCACAATGCTCTCAGCGTGTCAGGTACTACTGTAGGTATGCAATCAATGCACTTAGATACGAAGTGTCCTGTTTAGAATAAAGAGGGGGAAAAAAAGCATTATGTTAGTAAAGTCTGCTAAAAAAAAGCAAAAAAAAAAAAAAAAGAGAATATGAATGTTGATCAGTATCTGCTTGTAAAACATCCCATCAACTCAATAGCCATCGGAATATGATGAGTGTCTACGGGTAGAGAGGAGGGCCGTGGAAATTCGGGAGGAAGTCCTTTCCAAAGCTCGATCTCCCGAAGAGATACCAGAGCGGTATCTCCGTTGTTTACATCTCCCTCTCTCACATGCTTTCTCTATACTCAGTTTTTTTCTACTCTCTCCTATCGAATAGGGGAAGGTCTTCGGGTTTTTCTAGCTCTTGCCTCGTACTTTAAACTCTTAACCGTTTTTTCTCTCCGTCTGTGTTTGGAGTGTAACAGTGTATCCCGCCTGTATCCGACTGTGCCGTCCGTCTCTGTGTTTTTCTCCAGGTTCTGGGACAAGCTCGACCCTCAGTTTCACGAAGCTGGGAGGCACTCACGTGTGTGTGTTTTTTTTTTTAATATGAGTCTATCCTGGAGATCCTGTCTAGTGGAGCCATGTGCTTTTAAATGTGTGGGTGTGTGGGTCTTTCTTATGCATGATCCCTGCCTCACCTGTTTGAACCAATCACCTCCTCAGTAACACACCAGGAAACCGAATGTTTACATCAACCCGAATCCTCCTTTCGACTTCAATCGAGCGCACACTAAGTACAACACGCCTTATTCAGCGTTAAGGCTAACTCTATCAGGATGTGCCTTTTCGGCCAACCCTAGATAATCGTTCGTACACACTTTTTTGTAATACCCACATCGTTTAAAATTCTAAATTAAGTTACAGAGAAAAAAGAAAAAAAAACAAGAATGAGTGTTTGTTCTTAGTATGTATACTACTGAAGGAGGATAATGTGCTGTTTACATGACTATATATAGATCTATATATACATAGGTATATAATCTGTACATAGCCCTGTGTCTAATGTAAACATGACTCGTATACGGTTGTGTATTGTACAGCGACGTGTTCACGTGTGTTTCAAAAAAAAAAAAAAAAACAGGTGTCAGGGTGTCTACTCGGGTGAAGGCGTGTTAATGGCGCAAGCACGTGACGAGGATTCCGGTTTGAGCAATACAGGGGAGCGCGAAGAGGGACGCGGCTTCAAAACGTCAAACTCCGTTGTACAAAGTATCCCTTTAGAAGAAGACGAACTATTTTCTGTTCTTTCTTGCTTTTTTAATTATAGTACTGATTTAAAAAAAAAAAAACAGATTTAAGATGCAATACGTGTTACTCCTGAGTGAAGGGATTTATTCAGAAAATGATTTCTTCGAGATGAGATCCTGTCCCGTACGCAGACTGAGAACTGGACTATCAGCTTCTCATTCATAATCTGCCAGACTTTGAGTCTAGTGTGTATAATATCACCACCTAATCTCTTTCACACTGTAGTGAACTGGTACGCGAGTATAGCGCGAGCGTATGTCTTAGGACTATCGGAGGGAGGGGATTATTGGTCTGACGGGTCACGCGAAGGACAGTCCCGTCAAGAGAGCCTTAAACCAATAAGAGGGAAAACAGCTATTAAGTTTTTATTAATAATCTCTATCGTCCTTTAAAAGTCCAATCTGTTTTCTTAAGTGAACTTTTTTCAATACAGCCATACAAAAAGATATATAGAGTACATATATATGAATCTATATGTATTTGTGTTGGTGTAGATAAATATATATAATATATATATATATATATATACATAGAAAATATAATTTCTTATAGAATTTTGACCATTTATTCAGCTTTTGAAAGCACTTCAATACGTTTCAGCATACAGTGTGAATCTAGAATGTATAGCCGGAGGTAATCCAAATGAAAGGGAAAGAAAAGAAGGGGGAAAAAAAAAACCTCCCAAAGGGAACCCTCTTTAAATGCAATACATCTCCATTTTAGCAATCACTATTTGACCAAAAAGTATACTTAATGTGTGTATAGGTAAAAGTGCAGTACCACATTGAAACGTCAGAGTGAATGGCAGGACTTTGGCGCTTGTGTGTATGAGAGCAAGTGTGTGAGTGCATCTGTGTTTTCATTGCTACAGTAAGAAATTAAAGGAAAGAAAGGAAAATCATCTTTTGTAACCACATCATTTTCTTCAATATGAAAATTCCACAATATTGGAAAACATTTGTTCACTGATTGTTTTATCAGAAATTAAACAAAATTTATATACTTTACATAACGACCATAAATGTAAAAATTCAGTCCTGTTTTTTTTTTTTTATGTATTTGTTCGGCTCCTGAGCGAACGGGGCTTCTGATGTCTTTGTGGATTCATGAAGCCAGTGATGGTTGTAGATTTGCTGCTTCAGTATCGTGTGTGTTTGGTGGAACTGAAATCAGCATCAAAGGGCATACATTGATTTCCTTGTTGTTTCATTTCTCTTGATTTCTTTGATCTTTTTTTTTTTGTTTGTCTTTACATCTAATGACTATCAAACTCACTATGATTTGACTTTTTTAATGTAGTTTTGTTTTTGGTATATGGTAAATACTTCTAGTAAGATTTTATATTTTTACATATATTGGTTTTGATTTTTTTTTGTTTTGTTTTGTTTGTTTTTTGAGGTTTGTTTTTTATTTATATGCCACTTAGCTTGAATGTCTTTTAAATGTGTTTTTTTTTCCTTCTTTGTATTGTGTGATTTCATATGTCTTGAGAATGGAGACAAATGCATTTCAGTATTTTTGAATTGTTGAAATCTAGTTTCCCAGATTATCTATATGGTGGAAATGATCTGATGCTATAAATTATATTTTAATTCATGTAAATAGTTGGGAGGGGAAAAAAAAAAGATGACGGCTTCCTTTTAAACGGAATACATTTCTCTTCTGAGATTGTTTACATTATTAAACTGTAGAAACTGATCCTCGTATACTATTAAAAAAAAAAAAAACAACAGAAAAACATACATATATTCATTGATTTGGCTCCAGACAATAAAAACGTCCTAATGAACACTGACAATGTGTGCTGTCTATTAATGCATGTAGTGAAGTGTTTTATCAGTGTTTGATTTTTGTTATGCACTATCTATTTGCAAGAAAATAAGCTTGACATGGATTAATGTGTTATGCGCCGCACATAACGCAGTGGAGCACGAGGAAATTCCTGGAATGAGCAGGGTGGGTTGGACTGGAGTTGAGAAGGGGACTGAATCCTCAGCAGTCTGTTCCCAAATCCTAGAATTTATCCCTGTTGTGTCAGAGGTACACACTGTGTGCAAGCAGTACTGTAGATGCACGGCTGGCTACTTAAGATTCTGCAAAGTCTCAAGGAAAAGAAGAGCCTTAGCGTTAATGCAATATCCTGATGATGATGATGATGATGATGCTGGTGGCAGTTTATCGCGTCATTACCTCGTGTGAGCATAATCTGTGTGCATGTGCGTGAATGTGAATGCCCGCAGACATCTTGACAGCACAGGGATTAGAACACACAAGCATCCCTTCCTGCAGCTTCAGGACATCACACATTTACATCACACAACGCTGACGTACTCTAACCGTGCCTCTGGGATGACGTCAGTACCATAGCTAAAACCTCCGTCATTGGCGAGCTCTGAATCTGCCAATCAGTTCCCTCGCCTCCCTTCTCAATTACACCATCCCCTGCGGGCATCATCCTGCCGTGTGTTAGATCATTATGCACGCTCCCTGTGGGACAGTTAGCACGCACAAGAGCTCAGCAGAGTGTGCGGCATCCTCCAGGCACTGGGAAGCATGGCTCAGTCACAACACGTAAAAACATTATAATTATCGTCGCCGTGTTTATTTTTAGCACTGCCGGGTTTTATTTCCTGACTGTACATAAATCTGTTGAACACCAGGGTAGAATGCACAAAATTCCAACAGCGCTCAATTAATGTGCATTGACTGATATACACACGTACTGTATTATTGCATTGTATTGTAAATGTATGATTATTTCTATTATTATTATTATGACTATTCATGGCGTCCTAAAATATCCAGCATCTTAAGCTATAGTTTTACACACATTAAGCACAGGCATAGCTTGTAAGAGTATACTGTAGGTGAGGAAGGGTTTGGAGTCGGGGTGTGTGTTAAAGCTCCTAGAAATATTTGGTGACATTTCCAAATGGTTCAAAGTGTAATTGTGCTATAATAATGTTCATAAAAGGTCACTGAACCTCATCATTACAATTCCTCGACATTTACCCACCCCGACGTCAAATGGGCTCATCCCTTAGTTTGTGTAAAGCTGCTATAATGAGAAAAAGAGCATTGACCAGGCAATTGATTTTCCTGATCACAGAATGATTTTATTTAGTAGATCTGAACAGTTCGACAGCAAAACGAGATCGATTTTTACTCATTTTGGCAAATTATTATTCTCTGGCACATAAGGTTATCTGAAACAAAACATTTAATTTGAAAATACCCTTATTGTAGAAGCTTTTAATCATTCACATTTTAGGCAAACCAAGATATGCAGCAGATGCATTTCAGAGCAAAAGCTGACATTCATTGACAAACCATTTGCATTTGCAAAACTACTTGCTGTGAAAAACAGCGGCTGCTGAGAGTGAACTACAGTAAATGTGTTCAATGGATTTTTCGAGAATGTTAAAAGAAAAATGTTACTCCTGTTACAGCCATTTCAGTCACCCCAGCATTAATGGACTACAGGTGTGCTTTGTTTAATGACTGTGATATGTTCTATGAAATAGAACATTATGCAATTTGAATGAAGTAAAAGCACTGTACTGTGCAAAAGTCTTAAGGGCCCTTTATTACTTCATATTGTGCTTCCAAAGGAAGGGATTTCATCAGGCCTCCTGAAGGATTTTCTTCTCTCATTCTGGTTCTCATTTTCTGTCCAGTCGCTTAACCTGAGCAGTTTCAGTGACCTATAAATCATTCAAGCATTAAAAAAAACCATCTAACTTAAGGAATGAACCAGTGAGAGTTGTTGACAGGTGCAGATGATGACAAATGATCAGGCCGGTGATTAATATACTGGTGATGCTGAATGCTGAGTGGTTGGAACAGACGAGGGGGGAAATGAGGGCTGCTGCTGAGGTTGTTACATAAACAACCAATTTTTTTATGTATCCTTAGGTAATTTGCGGGCTATAGCAGTAAAACATTTGATACTATTTCTTTAATTTAATCTAGATAACTTTATTTAATTTAATATAAGATGAAATGAGGGGTGGCTCAAGACTTTTCCACAACACTGTACTTAATAAAGCCAAAAGGGATACTTTAATAGAAACACTGTGGTAAAGTTAGTTTGTATTGTTACCTTCTATTTAACTATCAAATCAATATATCTTTTATTATAATTATTAATTTATTAGGTTAATATAACTTATAATTTTTCCTCTTGCTCTTACAATAACTTTGCTGCATTTAGTAGCCATGATTTACTTAAAGTAATATTTTCAAATGAAAATTAAGCAGAGAAAGCAATTACAACACTATTTAGGAGCAATTTGTATACAAGAGACATGAGATGTGCATGCTGTGTGTGGGCAGCAGTTGTTGTCTCTTTGTCTGGTTCTGTCCGTGTGTCCTGTTATATCCTTAGGGGACGACAGATGGATATGAACTCAGGTGATGAATGAATGGATGTTAAATGGTGCATACTAGTACTTAGATAGGGTTTTTAAGTACCAAAGTATAACAAAAACGGGTGCAGTAAAGGGATGACGATGAAGTTTTTGTATTGTTTATGATGTTTTTCATGATCTTCAACAATCTCCTTTCCGTGATCTACTGTAATTTGCTGCCTCTACCTTGTTTGATTCACTACAAAATCACAATCAAAGTATAACTTTGCTATATATATATATATATATATATATATATATAGTTTTTTTTTTTTTTTTTTAAATTTAAAAAAAAAAAAATTTATAATTTAAAAAAATTTGAACAAGTTCAATGATCAAAAACATAATTGCAGACTGGTCCATCTATTGTGACAAAACTCTAGTATATGAAGTTATAGCTTTTTGCAAAACAACACAAAATTCACCCAATGTAACTCAAACTACTTTGACAAAATATTTCAGCATTTGAGCCTTTTAACACCTCTGTGGTTTATAGAAATCTTCCACAAAATATTTTTAAAAATCAGTTTACAATCTTTGATGTTTGTCATCAAAGTATCTCAAAGTATCAAATCCAACTATGAAGCCTGATTTAATTGGTACCATCTAACATTTTATTTTCCATATATTTTGTGTTTTGCTGGCGAAATACATTTTAGGCAGAGATGTCAGCTCGGTCTTGTTATATAAAACCCCCAATACAGCCAATTCCCCCATCAGCGAAACCGGTTTGATAACTTCACACCTATTGTGAATGAAAGCATTACAGTAA
>JAQMYL010000002.1:22398684-22420170 GCA_030014365.1 Clarias pachynema | reverse complement strand
AAAAAAAGCTAATACATTGACTAGCAAAGAATCTAAGACATTGTTTGCTCCACTGAAAGCAGTTGTGCTTTCTCGAACCCTCAGATTGTAGTAATATAAGTTTACCTTACTGTTAGCTCTTACTCACCTCACGAGGTATATGGAACTTGTCCACCACTCCCAGCTCATAGTACATTGAAATACCACATTTAACCAGGTCCAGCTCAGAAAACTCAAAGTCACAGAAATGAAACTCATAGATCTCAGATTTTTCTGAGTCTATTAAAGTGTCTGCCTACAGGACAGCGCAAATAAAATACAATACATAAAATGTAAAGCTAATGAATCATATTTAAATATTGCCTTTGATTTGTGTCACTTTTTTGTTACCAGAATTTCTTCCAGTTCATCTTCCTCACATTCATCTGGTTCTTTTCCATATACCTCCCGTGTATTCTAGCAACAACAAAAAAAAGACACAATAATAATAATAATAATAATAATAATAATTATTATTATTATTATTATTATTATTATAATCTTTTAACAATATCACAAGGGAGATAATAGTCTCTTTGCAGGTTACTATAGGTTCTATATTATTATAATTTTATTGTTTAACATTTGAATGGTTGTTTAAATAATCTAGGTTACTGTATGTATTATTTATATCAGGATATTTTTACTGTTAACTGAAGCTGTTATGATAAAGAAACTCACCAAGATGTTCTGGATTTCATCCTTTCTGCACTTGACATGGTAAAGCACCATGTCCTGAAAGATGTCTTTGCGATTCTCTAGCTTGTTCATCTTATCATAAGTGTCTGTGTTGAGCACTGACCAGCCCAGGAACTGAGTTAAGGACTGATATAGAACAGGACAAGAACTGGAACTTATTAAAATAAACTGGACTGGAATTCAAGCAGTTTATTTCCATAGTAATAAAGATCAGTCAATGAGAAAACACTGACTCAAGAAAAAAAAACCAGTCATAATTTGTCTTCAGTCTCTGGATGAATAGTTTATAAATCAATAATACTGAGACTGCTGCATAAAAATACAACAGTGACTCAGACTAAATCCTCAAATACCTCCATTAGCGTTTCGTCCATCTCATCGAACGGCTTTCCATCTTTCCTGTTATAGAATGTCGCCACGCCAACTATTTCCTCTTTCTTGTTCACGATGGGTAGAGACAAGACATTCTTTACAGTCCAGCCTGAGTCATCCAAAGGCTCTTTCTTAAAATAACAACAGTAACAGAGTTTAGGTTCAGTTTACATTTCAATTAGCATAGTTCATCAAATGGGGGAAAAAAAAGAAGAAGAAAAAAACCAGGAGAAATAATAAATTCATTGAGCATACTTGGAAGTTGAAAAAGTCATCCTGGGCAGCGTTCATGATGTTACAGATCTGGAGGAAAGACAGAGACCATCAAGATCCCAAGATTCACCAGTATTATAAAGGTTCAACTCATTCGTTGTGTACTGTACATGGATAATGCCTGTATGTTTTTATGCTCTATGCATAGGCAGAGGACTATTACCAGACCATTTTCAGCCACATAGGTGGGCAGTCCACTGACCAGGGCCCAGTGATCAGCAGGGGGATTCCTACATGATAGAGCAAATACAGTTGTACAATTGCAAAACATATGACAGTGTTCATCATGTACAGTATATCTTTTAGTAGTTGCATATAACCGATCAGCTCTATATATATATAGTAAACATTTTATTTAGTTTAATGCTCAATTGTTGTTTATTACTATAAACAACAATTAACAATTAACAATCCCTGACGTGAAAACCTACGACTCTCTACAACATACTGTAGTGTGAAACTGTACTAGATAATCATTACAATCATCATTATCCAGCACCAGTTATTTACATACACGACAAATTATGGTACCAGAGCTCAGCTCTGCCGGTTGTTTATCAAAAGAAAATGTGTATAAAGCCTCCATTTGTGAATGTTGTCCATGATTTTAAATAATTGCAGAGCGGGGTGTGATTTTGAAAAATAGATAGATGGGTCCATTCCTTTGTTTGAAGAGAAATAGTTAATAGGGAGTAAATGGGAATTAGACAGATGCCCAATTTTGTCATTAGGATTGAAATGAGTACACTGGAATATATAGAGACTTAACAAACAGGAAGGAGAAATTTCATATGTGATATTCTCTAACCTTCTAGTTTTTCCATGGCTCCATTTACAAATACAGAATGTTTATGTTATTGATTGTATTATGTTTCTTCTGACCTGCTTCCTAAATTAGTGCTGCCTTTATAGTGTTATACTTTAGTAGTCTACATTTTAATAAAAGCAGTGTCTCTCCATGACGGTCATAATTGGTGTCAGCCCAAGGCTATAAATAAATCCTAGTAATTATATTTCTGAGATCAGAAATGATAAAAGTGGGGTGACTTACGGTATTACTTTAATGTCCTCCTTTCCATGTAATATATAATCAATCACCTTGTAGAAGATGATTTCCTGAGAGGGAAAGTAATATCATGAGTTTCTCCCAAACACATACAGGTGTACATACATACTGCAGGATTTAGGAAGTAAAAGTTGTTTAAAGCTACTGTATATTCTATGGTACTCACTCTGCCATCGGGGGTCTTTGGGCCTGTATAAGGAGGCACCTCACCCATTAAAACTGGCCAAAGGTCAAAGAATTCCTAAAAACATAATAAGAGATGTGTATATTCATGTTAGCCCTCTCTGATGGGTGAAGGTTTTTTTTCTATAAATGATAAAACATTTTGTTATGATAAAACATTTTGTTACATAACATTTTGTTATGTTACATTTTGCACTAATCTTGGAATGGATTTAAATATTTTTTTACTTATCATTCTACACACAACACGCCACAATGACAAAGTAAAAACAGGTGTTTGGAGTGTTTTAATTTATTTAAAAAATATCCTATCTACAGAAGTAGTCAAACCCTTATAACACTTGAGCACTGTTGCATGCTACCCCTATGACTGGTCCTTGACCTGCTTCTAGTCTACCTGTGCCTGATTGAATTCATATTTAAGCAAGGCACGCCCTGTCGGTATAAGGTCTCACAGTAGAAGGTGTATGTCAGGGTGAAAACAGAGCCATGAGGTCCAGAGAACTATCTGCAGATCTGCAAGACAGGATTGTGTCAAGACACAGATCTGGGGATGGATGCAAGAAAAATTTTGCAGCAGTGAAATGCCTCCATCATAATCAAGTGGAAGAGATTTGAACCAACCAACAGTCTGAGTAATCAGCGACAAAGCTCCTGAGTGATCAAGGACAAAGTGCCTTGTTCAGACAGGCAACCAAGAATCCAAGGGTCACTATACAGTAAATGAGATCCTGAGCTTCCTTGTGGAGATAGATGGGAGAGCCTTATAGAAGGACAACCATCACTGCAGAATTCCACCAATCAGGCCTCTTTGGTAGAGTGGCCAGACCAAAGTCATTCCTCACTAAAAGACATGACAGCCTAGCCAGCAGAGAGTATGTAAAAAAAAAAACAAAAAAAAAACAGAAAGACTCTCAAATATGAGAAACAAAATTCTCTGGTCTGATGACACAAAGGTTGAATCATTTGTAATCAGGAACTTAGGGACTGTTTATTACCACATTAAAACCATCCCTACAGTTATACAATGTGTTTTTATGCAACTAGAACTGGAAGACTAGTTGGTACAGATGGAAAAATGGATGCAGAAAAGTGAAGAGTTCTCCTGAGTAAAAACCTTCTCCAGAGTGCTCAGGGTCTCAGGCTGGGCCAATGATGTACATTTCACTGTAATGTACAAGATACTGACCAGAAGCATACTCCCAAGAAAACACGGGAGTGGCTTTAGAACAACTCTGTGTGAGTCTAGGAGTCCAAAAGAGCATTTCAGGAGAGACCTGAAAATGACCGTGTCCATTCAACCCGCTTGAACTTAAATGATTCCGCCAAGAAGAATGGAAGAAACTTCCAAAAGAAAGGTGTGAAAGCTTGTAAAATTTGTGGGTGTAGATGCTGCCAAAGATGCTTTAACCAAGTAATTAGTAATGGGTTGAACCCTCGACCATGGAGGTGTGAGGCCTAAGTCACCATGTCTGCTAAAAAATACTTTATTTTACTTTATTTATTTATTTATTTATTTGTTACTTCTTCAGTTTGTTTTAGTTGAACTTTCCCCTCTTTTTTCTTTTTTAATTGTCTGTTTTTAATTTTCTTCTGTACCATTTGAGATAAATACAATTTATGAGAGGTGTACAGTATTGAAATGTTGTGCCAATGTAAAAAAAAAAAAAAAAAAAAAAATCAATTAAGAGAATGTTTAAAAGAAAATACTCATCATGATAAATGTAGTTTTTAGATGATAAATGTTAAATGTTGGGTTAATAAAGTGTTAATAAATGCTTATTTATGGACCTTACAGTTAAGTATTACAAAGAATTACATGTGTAATGTACAGTACTGTATACTGGGTTAGTTTTCTATTTTTACAGCAAGTGTTTACATATTTTATAACCAGGATTTTATAGCATGTTTTATATAGAGATGTTATTGCATTACTGCAGTGATCAGTTAAATCACTTTTATCTTGGTCATATCCAGAAGGCCCACAGAGTAGCGGTCACAGTTGAGAAAGGCTCGGACTGTATACAGGGCTTTGTGGAACTGCCTCTCAATATCCGTCAGCTCTTCAAACACTTTGCTGGCAGACCAGAGCAAAACCTGGAAGGTACAGTAGATGTAGATGGAAGCCATTAATAAACCACTGTGTTGTTGTACTAGTTAAAACAACAAAATATTACTAATCATCTCACCTGTCCTCTTCTGGTTTCACAGTTGTGCAAGTAGCTCAGGTGAAAAACACGAAGAACAAGATTGGCGAAGTTTAAATATTTGTTAAGTGCCTGAGAAAAAAAGGAATCAGGTTTAATGCAGAAGGCAGGCGTTCCACTAGGAATCACAATAAAACTCAAAAGAAAATAAACCAAGCATAAAAATAGGGTGTATACATTTCTGTATATTTCTACACCTCAAGTTTTTATGCCATTTGGAACTCACTATCTAAGTGATAAATTAGAAAGAGAGAAAGAAAGGACTGGAACGACAGACACCTCTTCATCCTGTGCGGTGAAACAGGGACCACCGATCTTGTTCACCGCCATCATGACCGCCACCATGTCCTTCCCGTTCATGATGGGAGTCGCCAGGACATTCTTAGTCTCATACTCGGTCAGTGTGTCCACAAAGTCACTGAAGTTGGGACACTAAGCGAGGAACCATATGTTTTATGTAATGTATATGCAGTTTATATTGTGAATAATCATTAAAGCATCATTCTTCACCCAGTGCTACTATATTTTCCTTACTATGTAGTTTATGGACATTTTACGGCATTTAGCTAAAAAACAAAAGGTGCAGGTAATTCTGCTGACTTAGAGAACATGGCTTTATGCACTGACCTTTAAATCTAATCCAGGGTCGCTCTAATTCAAGCAAGATTAAAGAGCTTTATTCCCTGTGGCCCTCTGTAGTCAGTGGAAAGAAACAGACCCAATGCACTAACTCCATTCTGCACTTTGTGGAGCAAATAATTCACCAAAAGAGCAATCAGACAATATAATCAAAGAGAATTTATTCTCTGCATATTGTTAGAGTTGTTGAATATATTGTGATATTTACAGCTAGTCATTTAGATGGAAGATGAGCTAAAGCAGAGAGGTAGTGCCTCTGCTGCATTCCATACACTTAGTAATTCAGTCACATTTTCATTGACGAAGATAAAGGCAGGCAATTTATTACAAATGATTATCTGCTCCGGCGAGGTCGTGGTTCTACAGAGAAAGGCTGTTTGCAGGATGAGTAGCACGTTTTATGCTAAAAGAGAAAGAAAGTGAACTGATTCCTAGAAGACAGGATTTCATGGTTTTCATTTCAGACCAGTGTCATGAACATCTGAGAATGTGCCTTTATTCTGGATTAAGGATTATATTAATCTATTGCATCCAAGTGCTATAACTAATAATTATATTTGAAATTTAATATTCCTACCAAATAATGTGTTGAGCTACTAATATAAATTGATTATTAGAGAGCATTGAATGTGTTACAGTTGTTTTAAATCACATACTGTAAATAGAGAACAGTTTGTAATATTCTGCAATATACGCCTGGCAAACCTACCAGGAAAACATAAGAAACAACTGCACTGAAATGTGTTTTGCTCTTATTTGATTTATAATGTACAAAATTGTAAGTATGACTTGATTTTATTATAAAATCAATTATATTTATTATATTTACCATTATTCTATTTCAGTCTCTTGGTAAGTCTCAACTGAAATTTAAACGTATACTGCCCTCTACTGGTAAGAATATTGCTTTCAGAAGCAAGCAGGTCAGATTTTATGATGCATTATGAAATACATGATCTTACACACAGTTAACTAGAAAATTTTAAATATTAATATTTTATAAAAAAGTATAATAGTCTGGAAGGTTTTCAGTTATCTAGATCTTTGTTAATGTCTTACGGTAAAAACAAATATGACTTATGATATTCCATTGTTGCGTTTTAATCAGTTCTCATCTTGAATATAACAATAAATGGGCAAACAAAAATTTTAAGATTATAACACGTGTTCAGTCATCTTATCATCAGCCCTAGACATCAGCTTACCTGTGTTACATTAGGTACATTAACTGTCTTCTTCACAGTGGCAACATGACCCACAATACCCATGTCCAGTGGATACACAATCTCACTGTCTGGAGGGACCAGACACTCCTCCATTGTGGCATCTTTGTGGACATTGAAGAGTCGGGTGGCCAGCTCGGCCGTGCCATTCCTTTGCCGGTACATGAACAGGCTCATGCGGTCAGCACGCATGATGAAACTCAGATGCCGCATGAGGTTGAATAGAGCCCTCTCCATCTGCAGGTGGTCCTGCAGGTCCCGCACCATGTCAAACACAACCTCACTCTCCTCCACAGAGCTCAGGTCATGGTACTGGCTGATGTCCACTGAAGTCTTCTTGGAGGTGGACAGCAGGTTCGACACAACCTGGGCCCTGAAGTGGGAATCGTAGTATTGCTTGGCAAAAGCAGGATTACTGTCCAGAAACTTTTCAGCCACATCCTGGTCTACTACAGCCATGTAGCTGCCTTAGCTGTAAAAAATATAAAAGAATCTTTATACTAATGTCCTTTTCTGCAGGATTCTAACTTCATACACTCCAGTGGGGTGTGCTGTCCTCTACACTGAAGATGTGGGCAGAACTAATTGGGATTATGTGGATTGTTTTAAGGAGGCATGCATGTCCCTAATCTTGCATCCAATTATAATTCGGATTACTTACAGTACATGGTCAGAGTTCATATACATTATATGGACAAAAGTTTGTGTCCTTTTTAAACATCCTAATCTACCTGTACATAAAAGAAAAAAAAAAACTTTTTTTTCCTGGCAAGACTTTCCACTAGATTAAGATGCATTGCTGTGTTGCCCATTGAATTGCCCATTCAGCTACAAGAGCATTAGTGAGGTCAGGTACTGATGTCAGAGGAGGAGGCCTGGGGTGGACTCGGCATCCTAATTCATCTCAGAGGTGTTCAGTGGAGTTGAGATTAGGACTCTTGAGGTCATCTGCTCCTAACCTTGTCAAAACATGTCTTCATGGACCTCACTTCGTTCACAGTTTTACTGGCATACTTGGGCACGGTCATGTTTGCACTTATCGGTTGTATTGAAAGGAAGTTGTAATGCTACAGCACAGAAAAACAACTCTGTGTGGTTATCTTTGTGGTAACAGTTTAAGGTAGACCAACATATGGTTGTTTTTGTTTGGTGTACAAGTGTCAGAATCTTTAATGCACTCAGTGGAGATGGCCATCCTGCATATTTGAATACTGTACATGTGTGAGACCTGTCTAAATAAATTTCTTTGATCTTCACGCTTTTATATAACATCATATGCCACATACAGTCTGTTGAGACATAATACAAAATACCACTTGAAACTGTCTGCCTTTATGTCTGTCACATTAGTGGTTAGTACTGTTGCCTTGCACCTCCAGGGTCCAGGTTCGATTCCCGCCTTGGGGTCTATGTGCATGGAGTGTGTATGTTCTCCCCATGCTTGATGGCTTTTCTTTGGTTATTCCTGTTTCCTCCCACAGTCCAAAGACATGCAGATTAGGTTATTTGAACTTAATTGCCCCTAGTGTGTGAATGAATGTGTCAATGTTGACTGGAGGTCCTACCACGATCGTAAAATGGGAATAAATACAATGCTAATCAATTGGCCTCCACGGCCCCTAGTTGGACTACAAAGGTTTCTAGATGGATGGATAAAATAGTAATAATAATGGTTGCTTAGTGATTAGCACTGTGGCCCCGCACCTCCAGGTTGATGGTTCGATTCCTACCTTGGGTCTGTGTGCATGGATTTGGTATGTTCTCCATGTGCTTGGTGGGTTTCCACCAGGTACTACAGTTTTCTTACACAGTCCAAACACATGCAGATTAGGCTAACTGGTGTCCCAAAGTGCCCCTAGTGTGTGAGGGTGTGGCGTGAGCATGCGTGCCATGCGATGGATTGGCACCCTGGGATAGACTTCAGGCTTCAGGCAACGCTGTACAGGATCAGCAGTATAGAAGATGAATAAATTAATGGATGAATAATAATAATAATAATAATAATAACAGCAGCAACAACAAATACAATAATTATAATTATGTTGATAAAGAGGAGGAGGATTCAGTAACAACAAAAACAGCAATTATTTATTATTATTATTATTATAATTAATAATAATAATAATAATAATAATAATAATAATTAGTACGTTTTTTAAGTAGTAAAAGTAGTAACACCACCAACAATCATGACATTCTTCATTCAAGATTCAAAGAACTTTATTCATCCCAGAGGGAAATTGCTTATTCTTGGTTACAGTTGCTCACAGTTGTTATCTAAAGGAAAAGTAATAAATAACTACAAAAAAAATGAATACATATAAAGAGTCCTAAAACAGTAAGTACCAAAAATATGACCCAGGAGCATTTTGCACAGTAATTAATATATGTATGCCAAATTGTATTTTTATATGTAATATTGTATCACATATTTTATTGAGAATTAATATTGCAATTATCATATTATTCATTATTAATCATCATCGTCTCTTTACTGGATTATATGTTTTATAACACGCTTTTAATGGAGCTAACATTTAGCGAACCCTTTCTAAGCTGTGTCAGCACGCGCTACGTAACATCCGGGTTCTTTTTGTGTTCACGTGACACGCCGTCGTTTTGAAGTGAACCACGTGACAGCGGTGTTCCGTCTTGGCTTCAGATCTTCAGGTCGGTGAACTTTGTCGCTGCTCTGTTTAGAGAGAAGTGTGTCTGAGTGTGGAGAGATGAAGCGCGTCATCCGGTCGACACGATAAGATATGAGTGAGAGTGTTAACTGGACGAGGTAAGTCGCAGATGAAAGCCGCTGTTTGTGCCGGGTTTGAGTTGCTCGGTGTGCGGTATTAGACCTGGACACGTTGCAAAGTTTTCTTCAATGGCCCATTCATAAGCTGCTGGCGTGGCACTTCTTAAAAGACGCGAAGTTTTAACAAAAAACATGTTTTTAAAGTTAATGCATCGAAGAAACAAGATGATGTTTGTTTTTTTCATTTTTTAAACTTAAATGTCGTTCTTGCTGTTAGTTGCTTGACCATGTCTCCTGTCACTTCAGGATGTTTAGACTAAAACTAATAATGCACAGAGTTGGCAAGAGTCAATGTAATGTATTTTAAGTGTAAACTTAAAGTTTTATTTATTTTTACATACTGCACTGTCTGTCTTTGTGCCTCTTGTGCTTATTTAATAATGGTTACTGCTGCTGAGTTTAAAGTGCTTTGTTTTTGTTTTAATTAATGTATTTGTTCATTTATTATATTATTCACTCAATCCTATAAAGGTTTAAGATTTAGTTATGTTGTACATACTGATCTGATCTGTATCTATACCAGAGGGTAAATCATATTGTGACCTAATTTTACTTATACAAGATATGCATAACTTTCAATATATAATAGGAGCAAGAAAGACTGGTTCTGTATTACACAATACATGGATTATAGTAATATGGTGGATACTAATAATGGGTTCCTAAATCCTCTAGTCCCTAATATGTAACCTTGGTTTTGGCTTTTCATTGATTGATTGATTGATTAAAGGAAAACCTTAGACATTGAATCCGATTCCACACAGAAAACTGACAGCGCAAGCGAAACAAACTTAACATCCTATTGTTTCAGTGAGACAGTGGATATTCATTTCATGTTTGAATTTGGCTGATTATAATTGAACAAATCCGAACTCAAAATGCAAGAAAGTGCCTTTGCTGGCACATTTGGTAGCACTGAAAGATAACTGCAACCAGCATACAGAATGTATAGAATACCATAACCTTCTGTCAGTGTGGATTAAAATAATGGTCTATATACAGTAAGCTCTTAACAATGTTCTCTTGACAAATAATTGATAACTGATATGTTGTATTATATGAGGGGCGATAAAGTCAAACCAGTACCTGTGATGAAGTTTCTGATGAATGAAAGAGTAAAAACGAATGACTTTTACAGAAGACTTCAAGCACAGAACGGTCATGAGACACTTGCAGTCAGACGCTGAAGTAAAACATTTGATTGCTTTAAACTTTTTAAATAAGGCCATTATGTCTGAATGACGTGAACGTTAAGCGAGTTGAATGTCTGATCCTTGAAAATCGACGGATAACTTATCGCCAATTTGTGAAAGAAACACATCTGTCTGTGGGAACTGTACTGTAAATGCAAACACGACTTGCAAATTGCATGAAGTTGTTGCTGCATCCCCCCCTATAGTCCTGACCTCACTCCAAGTGATTTCCACATGCTTGGGCCATTAAAAGAGTTCCTAAGAGGCCAGTGTTTCAGATGTGAAGCAGGCAGTCTGATCATCTCTGGTGTACTGAGAGGAAGAAAAAATACACTGGTGGTATCCTAGCACTAGTGAAACACTGGGATAAGTGCATTAGTAGCAATATAGAAAAAGGGAGTATTTACTCTCATAATTGTGTTGTGTTTTTCTGTGCAATTAAAAGTCCCGGTTTGACTTGAACACCCATATAGTTGGTGAGCTGTTATTCCAGTAATCCTAATTGTAACTCCGGTTCTTGTAGAAGTTGTGATACAATACAGTATGCAGAAATTTGTGCCTAGAATATGTCTCTGATATGGGCACCCTGGTTACCGCTATCGTTTTGTGATGATGTAATGAAAGTTTAGATCAGAGTGAGGGACCGAATCCTGCAGAACAAGAACATACGAATTCTCTACATCTGTGTGAGAGAAAAGCTAATAAAAAAAAAAAATGCAAACGGAAATCCTCCATAGCTGTTTGCCACATCATTTACACAGAGGGTGGTTTGTTTAATGGGAGTTGGGAGTGGGGCTGTAGGAATTTAGAAGAACCCTGTGTGAGATTACTTGTGTAATTAATTTGTGATTAGTGCTGATTACATTGTGATTACTCCTATTATGCTTATACTGCGTGGTATTTCATTGTTAGCGTTGCTTTATTGAGAACAATACCGGCTTATTGGTTAGAGATTAAATTTCTGCAAGCAACAGAGAGTTAGACCCTTAGTCAAAAAACACCAAGTCTCAGTTTCTCATCATTGTCCTAGATTATAGTGTGGCTCAGTTGTAAAGGATTTTTTTGGACAAAAGAGTTTGCCAAGTAAATAAATACCACCTCTTTACAACTGGTGAGCAGAAAAGCATCTCACGATGCACTACATGGCAAACATTGATCCACATGTGCAAATAGACACAGGCTCCTTGACATCAAACAAGCCCAACAATGATTTTTCCAATGTTCATATGCTTTTTTTTTTTTTTTTTTTTGACGTGAACATTACTTGAAGCTTTTGACCTGTCTCTACAGGATTTTATATACTGTATTGTGTAGCTTTCACATGATTACCTGATTTTTGGTGTGTTTGTTACAGAATTTTTAATATTACACAAACGCATTATGCATAACCTGTAAGTGTGTTTGAGCTTGAGGTCACGAACTGATTGCCGGACATTCTCCTTCAGGATTTTCTGGTAGAGCATGGTTCCATTAGTTATGGCAAGTTGTCTAGGTCCTGAACCTGCAAAGCAGCCCCAGACCTTCACAATAGCACCACCATGTTTAACAGTTGGTATGATGTTCTTTTTATGACATATGTAATGGGATGCACACCTTCCAAAAAGTTAGACTTTTGTCTCTAAGCAGGTTTGGCAATTCTCTTGAAGGGGCCTAATATCCAGTTCCCATTTTTGCCATGTCATCTTGCATCATTTTTGTCAGATAAAGCTTACTACCATTTAGCAAATATTGACTTTCCCTGCCTGCCCTGATGAAACTCTTGGTCTTGATACAATTTTTGCTCTGCAATTCACACATCCCACTTTGCACAGGTTCAAATGCACCGTAGCTTCATTTGTCGTTCTAATTTTGAATATTTACATGTCACTGTTTGTGAAAGCGCTAGTAAAACCTGTTTTATTTTTTTCCTTAAAGGGAAAGCTCTGGGTCATTACACAATGTCAGGTGCTGAGGGGGACCAGGTTGCAGTAGAAGCTGAATCTGACACTGAACTTCTGACTCCATTCATCCTAGAGGAATGTGAGAGAAAGAACAAGTCCCTGAAGGAAGTGCTGGGTCAAAAACTGAAAAAGCAATGTGTCTGCAGCCCAGCTCGAGCAAAAGTCTTGCTCCTCGACTCCGTCCCCATTTTGAAATGGCTGCCAAAATATCAAATCAAAGACTGGATCCTGGGTGACGTGATGTCAGGCCTTATTGTGGGCATCCTGCTGGTTCCCCAATCCATCGCGTACTCGCTGCTAGCAGGCCAGGACCCCATCTATGGGCTCTACACATCATTCTTCTCCAGCATTATCTACACTCTGCTCGGAACATCCAGGCATATTTCGGTGGGCATCTTTGGGGTGCTGTGCTTGTTGGTGGGCCAGGTGGTGGACAGGGAGCTGGCGTTGGCTGGTTATCTCACCGATCAGCCAGGAAACCTCACCAGCCCGGGGAATGACACAGTTCCGCACTGCGACCGCAGCTGCTATGCCATCATCATAGGGGCAACTTTGACCTTCACGGCAGGAGTGTATCAGGTAGGTGTATGCTTTGACCGGGTTACTTAAAAAATACCAAAGAAAGACTTGGCAAATTAATTTCTGTATGAATAAAAGAAATTAATAAACTCGAAGTGAGACCTACTTTCAATAGTACAAAAAAATAAATAAATAATAAAATAAAAAGAGTATAATGGTAAGTTATTCTGTGTAAGAGAACATGTTGTTTTGTGTGATGGCCACATTCTACGCTATGATGGCACTGATTAAGTCAACTACACTGAGGAACACTCAGGGTGGTTGTTATCTTTGGAACAAGTCCAACAGCATTTTTGGAAAACTGAAAAATCCAGGATCTTATCTGATTGTCAGCCCGTGTCCTGCCATGTCATGTCCCTTTAACAAGATGTCCACAGTAAACGAAGAGAGTAGAGTAAACAACACGGCTAATACAGGTAATACTATACATTACAGAATAAACTGTATAATATGCACCAAATCCTAAAAACCTTACACATCAAAGTCACATTCTTGACGCGGTAAACATTTTAACTATTCATGAGTACCATTAATATGTAACCTGATTTTCTGAAGGTGGAATTGGTATAAATGATGTCTGTTTTATTAAAATGGCTGAGTGGGTAAGCGGAGTTAAGAATGAAATGAAGTGGCCATGGGACAAATCTGTTCAAGAGTCTTAATGGACATCTTAAGCAGCTGTCATTGGTGTGTGAGCGCTGTGTGAAGCCGGTGAGGGGGGTGAGAAGGATCCTGTAGGGTCGGGTGATGTTTATGGGTTTAATTTATGGCCGTGCAGCTGCAAGTCACTACGGAGTATTCAACTATGTAAACACTTGTAATGGAAAGTCTGGTCAGCGAACTATAAAACCTTTTGTTGGTATGTTAGCAGGAGTGTCGGCATACAGGAACCAGTGGACAAATCATAAATGTATTAGATGGTTCACCAAGCAGAAGAAAGCTCCATGACTCAGAAATCCAATTAGCAAGGATGTAACACAGCAACGTGTGCTTTTTCAGAGCAGTAACTGAGCTCTACCGTATGGCAGGGTGACGTTATGCAGCCGTGGTCTTTTATCTTCTGACGAAATCTTTGTTGAGGAACGATAATCCTGTTTGGCTATGTGGCCAAAAGGCAGAAAAATGTTTGTTTATGTCTAAAACCTGCCCTTTGAGCTGTGCTGTTGTACCATTGCACATAGACTTGACCAGCTTGATTCTAGTCGTACATTGCAGCAACTGTTTTTGTTACACACTGTACCAGAGCTGTGTGATTTGAATCAATTATGCAATTAAGTCTTTTGTTGGTCGGATCAATTCAATGAATCAATCTTTGGTGATTATTTCTTCCTCTACTTACTTTGTTTAACAACCAGAGAGGAAAAGTCCTTCCCAGGCTATGAGGGCCCATAGGGCAGCGCTAAACTCTGGCTTAAGCCACAATGATGCGGGTACAGGGCTAGGGTATCACACAACATACCAATTTTACTGTTTGGTGACAGAGGCATCTGTGTGTGAACAATTTGTGCAAGGATGTTGCCAGGCAGCTAGGCCGACCACCAAACCGAGCGCTCTAACCACTAGGCCACGGAGTCACAAGAGGTTGTGAAGTAAAGACAGAAACAGCCTACGGGACCTGCTTGTTCTCTAGACAAATACAATCAATGTCCCAGTTACTTAATGTTATGTGTTCTGTTTGATTTCTTTACCTGATAATGTTTAAGAAATCATGAATTGTGTAACATTTTGAAATCCAAGAAACAGTTTTGAGTCGTATATTCCTCACATAATAAAAATGCAATTATTCTTCTATATCAGTCATCATATTAATTTGGTATAAAAACCTGCAATCTCATAACTAACTAACTGTAAAGAAAGATTCCTAATCCTGCCCATTTCATTCTGTTCCAGGTGTTAATGGGTCTCCTCCAGGTCGGCTTTGTCTCCGTCTTCCTTTCTGACTCCCTCCTAAGTGGTTTTGCCACTGGTGCCTCTCTCACCATCCTCACCTCACAGCTGAAGTACCTGCTGGGATTGAAACTGCCTCGTGCCCAAGGTTGGGGCACATTGATTAAAACCTGGATCAAGCTCTTTGAGAACATGGGCAAAACCAACATGTGTGACCTCATCACCAGTCTCCTCTGCCTGCTAGTTTTAGTGCCTACCAAAGAGCTGAACGACCGCTTTAAATCCAAACTCAAGGCGCCCATTCCTTTTGAGCTGTTTGTGGTCATCATTGCCACACTGGCTTCCCATTTCGGTAATTTCCAGGAGAGGTATGGATCCGAGGTATCCGGTGTTATTCCAACAGGCTTCATGCCCCCTCAGCTGCCAGCCTGGGATCTCATACCCAACATAGCGCTCGATGCCTTCTCCATAGCCATTGTTGGCTTCGCCATCACCGTGTCTCTGTCCGAGATGTTTGCTCAGAAGCACGGCTATGTGGTCAATCCCAACCAAGAGATGTATGCCATCGGGTTCTGCAATATCATTCCGTCATTTTTCCGCTGCTTCACCACTAGTGCCGCCCTGACCAAGACCCTGGTGAAGGAGTCGACTGGCTGCCACACTCAGCTCTCAAGCCTGGTTACTGCTCTCGTGCTACTGCTGGTGCTACTCGTCATCGCGCCTCTCTTCTACTCACTACAGAAGTAAGTGTATAGTGTAATGCAGTGCAACTCCAGTCCAGGAGAAAATTAATGCATTAAAAGCAACAGTGTAATAAGTAAACTTCGAAGTGCAGGGTGTCCTTCATCTGCAGAAAACCAAATAAATGTAAACACTTTTTCTTGTATCAGTACACCAAGGTTAATGGGGTCACAGTATAGGAGGCGGGGTGGTTTGAAGCACAAGGCTTTTCCTGTTTGCTGGCCGTGCTCCCAGTCACGTAGCTTTCTATACCCGCAAATGTTTTCTTTTTAATTATTATTCCCATGTTCACTGCTAAGGAATACAAACTTCCCAGTCACCATGGTAATTGCCTCAGCAAGTACAGGCTGAACCAGAGAGTTTCCGGTTCGAGAGACGAGCACGTAAAGGTTTTTTTTAGACGCGAATGTTCATGGTATCGGCACCAGTTTCTTGTCCTCCTATTCGGCAGATTTTGCACTTGATGTTTTGATTCACCACCTACTAGCATTTAGCGTCATCACTTTACTGGTATGGTAAATTGCTCCCTTACACTAGACCTTAAAGATTTGGAAGTTTTTTCCATTTTCCTCTTGCTGCTGTTTTTACCCCCCGTAGCCTCACCTGGGCCGAGATGAAAAGCTAGCTCTTGTGTGAGTTCCGGTTTCACATCATTCACCATCTCCTCTCTTTTGTTTTCAGATGTGTGCTAGCCGTCATCATTGTAGTGAACCTGCGTGGTGCCTTACGGAAGTTCCGGGATGTTCCACAAATGTGGCGTGTGAACCGTATCGACGCTGCTATCTGGCTGGTAACCATGGCCACGTCAGCGCTGATAAACACAGAGCTGGGCCTGCTGGTAGGCGTGCTGGTGTCTGCGTTCTGCGTGCTAGGCCGTACACAATGTGCCCGGGCGCTTGAGATGGGCCGAGCAGGACATCGTGACCTCTTCAAAGACCTGGATTCCTATAAAAACCTTCACAGGCAACCCGGGGTGGCCGTGTTTCGCTACGAAGCTCCTATATATTACGCCAACCAGAGTCTGTTTAAGCAATCTCTGTATCGCAGCGTAGGTCTGGACCCGCAGAAAGAGAGAGCCAGGCGCAAGAAGCAGGAAAAGCAACCCAGGAAAGAATGCCCTGAAGTGTCCACTGTTACTTTTCATACAGTGATCCTCGACTGTAGCGCCGTCTTATTTCTGGATACGGCTGGAGTTCGCGCTCTGAAGGATGTGCGCAAGGATTACAAGGAGTTTGCCGTGCGTTTGCTGTTGGCCCAGTGCAGCACGTCGGTGATGGATTCACTGCGTAGAGGTGGCTATTACGACCCCAAGAGCACAGAAATCATTTTTCACACGCTCACAGATGCCATCCATCACGCCCAAAGCGGTCAGACACAGAACGGCAACTGCGAGACTCGTTGCTGATGAAATGCTGCAAGTTTACTACACTGTCTAGCCATCCTTATGTGCCTTACTGGAATCTGTTAAACTGATTGCTTTTGTATTGTCTTAATCTATGTTGGGTAATGGAAGGAATTTATCTGGATCTCTGTGTGTATTCAGCACTTGTTTCTTATACGTGTTAAAAAAAATCAATTCTGAATATTTTCAGAAAAATCATTGCCATTACAAACACAGTAAAGTGTCATTACTGTTACAAAGTTCGTTACTGATTGTTATTGCCCTTATATTGTCTGGGTTTTCTCAAGAACAATACAAGTGCGAAAACCTTCGACCAAACCTTGTGGCGGCAGAGGTCCTACAATTTGCTGGTCAAAGAAAAAAAAATTTTATGGTGTCAAAAGGAAGATCTTTTTATATGCAAAGCTATGGGACACATGTTTTAGATGAGTCTTACCAAATAGTATGAATCTATAAAGATGATTGAAAGTATTTAACCATGTGTAAATCAGTTAAGGAGCCTGCTGCACTAGGGTTTTTTTTCTTTTTTCTTTTTCTTTTTTTTTAGCAAGCTTTTCATTTCTGCTAGATTGAAACTATTTAATTTATCGGAATGTATTTATAATAATTACCAAATACCTGCCTTTATTAAGTGTTAACGTGCTACCAGCATACACACAAACACACAGACTATAGTGATTGCTCTGTCTTATGGAGAAAAAAGAGGAAATGTTTACTGAGCCTCTCCCTCTGTGGGAGATTATTCCTTGTTATTTTGATTGTTATATACAGGGTAAGTGCTGCATAACTGCTATGCACAATCAGGATGTCAGAAAGTCAGAAGCTTTATGTATTCTTTATATTTGTTCCATAGAAAGATGTTATTTATCAGTGATGCCGAGATACTTTGTAATTAATTGTGCTGTTTTGGTTAGATTTATAGAGGGGTCGGTTATTATTTAATTCTTTAATTAATTCTAATATTTAACACTATAGGAAGTATTGTTTAATGTCTTTTTTTCCCAACATGATTGTTCACATGGCAAAATGTTGCCTTTAAACATACTTTCAATTGTTAGAACCTTTATTTTACACAGAATAAACCATATTTAAAGGTTCCCTGTTTCTTAAATTCCTTGCATTTGAAAAGGAAAAGATTAGTAAGTTAAAATTGAAAATATATCATTACAGATGATATCCCACTCACTCACTCTTACCCATCGCTTTTCCTGTATATAGTGTCGCGGGCGTCTGGAGGCTATTTCATGAGACTCGGGGCACAAGTCGGAGTACACCATGGACGTGGTGCCAATCCATCAGAGATATTATTCCACTATACAATAAAATAAAACCATTCTGCACACAGTATGTTGTCCTGAGATGTCTGGATCATAAAGTGAGATTTGCCTACCAAGCTCATTCCATCTCCCTGTGTTTCTCCTCCTAGAGAACAGATGCTTGTGCTAAATTAAGAAACAATATACTGTAAGACTCCTAAATAGAGTGAAACCTTGGATTGCAAGTAACTTGGTCTGTGAGTGCTTTGTAAGATGAGTAAAATATTAATATATTATAATAAATTTTTATTTGATAAATGAGTGATGGCCTGACATTCGAGCAGTACGCATGCACTTTGCTGTGAGCGTCACATGATCACAGCTGAGCCAATGGTTCTCTTTCTCCTGCTGTGGAATTGTGGGTAATCATAATTATGCTTGCAATCTGAGGTTTAACTGTACCTTACAGTTTACAAATTCATTTTGTACATCCTATAAATCCTGTGTAATTTATGTATTCTATTGTAATTATATTTTATTAAATTAAATTTTTGTAAGTTTCCAGCCTAAATTGTAAAATATTTAAATTTTAACTTTTACTTTTTACTACCTTTAGTTGAATCATACTTTCTAGTGCAATTTTTCTTTTTCACCGTAGTGAAATCTTTCCATTTTAGGTCATGGACAGTCGGACAAGCATTTCACTCCATATCACACTGTGTATGGTTGTGTATGATAAATAGAATTTGAATTTTTATATATATATATATATATATATATATATATATATATATATATATGTGCTAAACTGAAATGATCAAATGTGGAATTGACTATTTACATACATAAAATCACAGGAATGATGGAGGAAGACTTTTTTTTTTTTTACATTTATAAAGAGTACATTAGAGGTTTAAATATTTTTTATGTAACTGAATAAGACTACAAACATCCCATATTTTATCCAAACAATACATTCAAGTATAATATGGCAAAATATTATTTTGCTTATTAATTAATTAATTAATCAATTGATAATTTATTATAAAGTATTTGCTTTATAATTCACAACAATGTAATCTTTCCCATGCTACAGTACATACTGGATAATCTGCCACAGCTACTGTATATATTATACTGTAATGCCTGTAGGTGCATTACTCTAATCTCACCACTAGAGTGCAGCATTGTCATACTTACGTTCTGGCATTGCACTCAGTTGGAGCTAGTGATATTTGTGGTCAAATTTCTGTGTAAGAACAGTCAAAACGTCATGCAGTTTTATGATCTTGTTGACAGCTCATTCCTTTGGAAATCCTGAAGGGAAAAAGTGTCTGTCATGTTGACATTTTCCTGCAGCTTAGCCGGCCTTGGCTGGGCTTCGTAATACCATTAAACTGTCAGACTAGATTGTCTCCTGTCAAGGAAAAAACAAATGCATTCTGCCTCTCATTTGCATGGCTGAGACACTGGACATTTGGTGTGCAATTAATTAATTCAGTTTTTTAATCAAAAATCTGGGATTATGCAGATGAATGTCCCTTATCACTTTGGTCTTTAAGCAGAGATTAAACTACAGAATGTATTACCCCTTTTTCCTTTATCATACTCTAATTTCTAACAGAATTCTTTTGTGAAAAAGCCTCCAACCAATTGACGTTAAAAGCACTTGCAGTGGTTGAGAGATACATGATATTATATTTGCGTTACTCTCAGATAATGTGCAATGTGCCTAGATTAAAAAAAAAAAAACTCTTTCAGTATAAAACTGTAAAATCATTTCCAGTCTATCAGTGCAGATTTATTTCACATACACATAATATAATTGTTTACGTAATAGGATTATTATTAGAATATGCGCAGTAATATCCTGATGATTTATTGAAACCACAGTTCTTTTTTTAAATTTATGATTATTCCTGAACTTTCCACCAACAGCCCATATTACGCTCAATTTGACATTGTTTACAGGGCTACTTGACATTGAGCTGTTGAGGTTTAGATTAAACCAATTCAGTTTAAGTGCACAGTCAAGGAGGCTAATAACTAGAATAATTCAATAAACGATATAAAAAGTTTGATAATGATGAATCGTGATTTATTGTAAAAACATGCTGGGTGCTTTGGCAGCAGGTAAGAGTACAACGTTAACCCTTTACAGTATATTACACACATTGGAATAATTGCAAATTCCAAATGTTAAGACTCTGAACCATATATATGGTTCCTCACCCATCTAGGGTGATAATTTTTCCAAAAAGTTTATTTCCCTATTTTTATTGTTTTAAACATTGTACTGTATATTAAAAGCGAAGACACTGAAATATGGAGTTATGTAGCCAACAAAAACATTTTAAATAGTCACCTTTTGCTTTGATTACAGCTTTGCACATTGGGCATCCTCTCACACAGCCTTGTGAGGTACAGTAGTCACGTGGAATGGTTTTCCAAGAATTTTCAATGTTGAAGAAGTTCCCAGAGGTGTTGAGTACTTGGTACTTGTTGGCTGCCTTTCCTTCACTTTCCGGTCAAACACATCCCAAACTTCTCTTTTGGATTTAGTTTGGAATGTCGAGTCATGTAATGGTTTCTTTGCCTCAATTCTAATAAACTTATCCTCTGCAGCAGAGAAAGCTCTTGGTCTTCCTTTCCTGGGACGGTCCTCATAATGTTTGATGGTTTTGGTGACTTGGGGATGCCAGTTCTTGAGTTTTTTATTTTTATTATTATTGAGTGTTATTTCTTAAAGTAATGATGAGCTGTTTTTTTTCTTTTTGCATAATTGAGTGTTTATTTTTTTTTGGATTTGTACAGTAGTTGTAGTAGCACTATCTCGCCTTCGGCCTGGAGCCTATCACAGGAAACTTAGGGCATGAGGTGGGGTACATCCTGGACAGAGTGCCAATCCATCATAGGGCGTGCACGCACACACACACACACACACACACGCCAATCCTGAGAACATCCAGCGCTTTAACATCAGGCAGTGAAGCAGCTTTACT
>JAQMYL010000002.1:22346446-22377730 GCA_030014365.1 Clarias pachynema | reverse complement strand
CTCAAGGGCTCAACAGTGGCAACTTGGCGATGCTGGGGTTCGAACCCCCGACCTTCCGATCAGTAACCCAGTAACCCCCAGCCTTAACCGACTGAGCCACCACTGCCCCCATGAACTCTAAAGAATATTAGAAATATTACCCTATTAGAGAAAAAAAAGCTGTGATATATGACCTACATCCAGAATATATATAATCATCATCAATCTTGTTGTCAATTTGCCCCGAGTAGCCATTTTATAACATGTAGATGTATGAATTCCAGGTTTCACCAGAGACATGTCCTTGGAAACCTGCTCCAGTTCAGCACATACTCGCCCTTATTTATCAAATGCGCAAAGAGACATGCTCACATTTGAGTATGCAGTATGATGTACTGTATTAACGATTCTGTCAGATCTGATTTATGAAAGTGTTGTTTTAAGCAAAACGGTTTTAATTACTTAAATATGGCCCCAAATTACCCATACTGTATATATCAAACATCAAAATAAATTAAATTCTCTTTTATATCCACTGTAACTATTTAACTGCATATCAAGCATTTTATAGACTGGCAATAAAATATTATGACTAAATGATAAAATCAGTGAATAAGGACACTGGTGCTTCAATTTGCATACGCTTGTTTTATGATCACATTTGAAAACATGCAACTATAATGAATAAAGAGGCAAAGATTTTATCAACATAACTATACATTTTCTGTTTACTGGAATAAGCCTAATTAATTACTTTTTTTTTTGTCAGCGGTCAAGCTAAGCAGGTACAAACATGCTCCTTGTCCATTGTACACCGATCAGCCACAACACTAACATCATTGAAAAGTCAAATTAAAACATTGATTATCAACGATTATTTGCCAGTAAACTGGTGACAGGTCTATGGGCACCCAAGTGTCAAGCATGCAAGCAAGGAACAAACGGCCAGGCTATCTGATCCCATCCCACAAAAAAAACAATGTAAACAGAAAAAAAACAACTGAAAAAAATCAGTGCTCTCCATGATAGAAAGGGACCAGAACACCCAGTGAATCACAACTTGTCAAACCAACAAGTCCAATCCACTGAGGTCCCTGTCCGCTGCTCATGTCCCAGTGAAAGACACCACAGCACACCCTTCGAGGTCTTGTGGAGTCACACCCGGGGGGCCAGAGCTGCTCGGGCAGCAAAAGGGAAGCTCATACTGTATAATAGTAGGCATAAAATTTTGTATATATTTTATATATATTATATATACACTACTTTGGCGTTCAGCTTTCTTTTTTTGTATTGCAGAAAAGGTCAAAACCAACCCAAAGTACATCATTACTTGAAATGGCTTCCTAACCAATCTACTAATCAATACCTAATTTCCCTTGCACTATTTCACTGCATATGGTTTTCACACTTTTACACAATGACCCTAGGACCATTTAATCCTATCAACTACATTGACATTCGAAGGACAACTGCAAACTGACATTAATCTCTCTGCTTATAACCTATTGATTCAAGTTGGCATTTCTAGGGACTCTAAAAGGAGAAATAAGAGAATTCTGTCTTTCACACTGATAAAATCTACACCACATGCCCACTATCTGGTATCCTATATGGCACTATAAATTGACTTATGTTAATTAAATGATTTTGTGAGATAAACCATCCAAGAAGCCACGTATCCTGTAACTAACTTTACTAATTACTCATGTCAGTAACAGGCTGAAGTACTGGTTCCCTTTGGGGCACATACTGTATTGGATTCACTTGAGTGGAAAAAGCCCCAGAGCCAGAAATAGAATGATATTACATCAACCGAGTCAGTCCCTTGAAGTGAAAGGCATTCATCTGAGATATTAGGCGTACCATGGCAAACAGCCATTTAATAAAGGTGCTGTTAATCTAGTTAGAGGAATTTAAGATGAATTAAAAAATTTGATGAATTAAAAAATAAAACTTTTAAACCATGTTATTCGACAACACAGTAACTAAAATTAATTGATGTTTGCATAAATTCGATATAGCAAATAAAACAATCCATATTTACTGTAAATACATATAATATTTATATTTATATACAAAATAACACATTTGAGGTTTTTCAGTTGTCAAAATTCAGAACTGAGGTTAAGGAACCATAAGCATTATTAACAGCTGGACAAAAGGTCCACATTGAGAGACATTCTACACTCAAACAAACAAACAAACATTAACAAAACAAAAATTTACAGATATTACTGATATTTAAACACTCATTGTTGAAAGCTGTACAGACAGACAGACAGACAGACAGACAGACAAAGTGACGACTTGAAAATGATAATTAGATTTCAACGATAAGACAAACTTTAGTTTGGATGAAAACATATTTTTAAAACTAAGCCGGTCAATATCAACACGTTAACGCATGTGATTAATCTAGAAAATTGAATAAGTTACTATTTTTTGCGCAAATTAATCATATGACCAAATTTGACTCTAATGGCTTCCCATAATCACAGTTACCCGGCTGTGTGTGATAATTGAACACAGATAATAAGATTATGAAGATGAAGAATGAAGAAATTTGGAAGGTTTTTATAATGAAAGTTTGGTTAAAACCAAAGTTGTGTGCTCGAGCTACTATTTTTACAAGGATATATTAGATGCCAGATGTAGGTGTGGTGGTTTAAGTGGCTAAGGCCATGTCCACACGTAGCCGGGTATTTTTAAAAACAAAGATTTTTATCTGCGGTTTTAGCCTTTCGTCTACACGTAAATGCAGTTTTGGTCGTTGAAAAATTAGCTTTTCCAAAACTCTGTTTTCAGTAGTGTTGTGTGGACAGGGGAAATGAGACTTTGGCTTGTTGTAACATCACCATGCATTCTTTTAAATACATAATTATTTTTTTAAAAAAATTAAAAAACTTACTAGAAAAATCTTTTAAAAATACCCAGCTACATGTGGACATGACCTAAGGCTCTAGGCTGTTGTTTTTCGTATCTGAGGTTCATGGTTTGAGCCCCGCTGTTGGTGGGTTGCCACACCGCATACTACCCAGCCACTGCATGCAGTGCTGGCTCCATTTGAGAGTTTTTTCATCTAATATTTGTTAAATATAAATGTTTGAGATATTATAAAACTGCAAAATATGCTTCTTCTAACCACGTTTATAATACAAGTGAATCTGAGTATTTACAGCACAGCGTTTCACTTTTTCCACATTTTACTATGCTACAGCATCGTTTAAAAATTCTACAAACAATACCCCATAATGACAACATGAAAGAAGTTTGTTGAAATCTTTGCAAATTAATTTTTTTAAAAAGAAGAAAAAAATCACATGTGTAGTAAATAAGTATTCACAGTGTTGTATTGTGGATTGTATCAAGGCACAGATCTGGGGAAGGGTAAAAACATTTTTTAGCAGCATTGAAGGTCCATATGAGCACACTGGCCTCCATCATCCATAAATGGAAGAAGTTAGGAACCACCAGGACTCTTCCTAGGGCGAGCCGCCTGGCCAAAGTGAACGACTGGGGAGAAGGGACTTAGTCAGGGAGGTGACCAAGAATCCGATGGTCACTCTGAAAGAACTCCGGTGTTTCTCTGTGAAGAGAGGTGAACCTTCCAGAAAAACAACCATCTCTGCAGCACCAATCAGACCTGCATGGTATAGTGGCCAGACGGAAGCCACTCCTCAGTAAAAGGCAAATGACAGGCATCTGGAGTTTGCCAAAAGGCACCTGATGGACTCTCAGAAACATTTTTTTTAAAGCACCTTTGGCACCAATTACAGCCTCTAGTTTTTTTTAAATATGGTGCTACAAGATTTTTTTTTCTTCTGGAAGGTTCTCCTCTCTCCACAAAGAAATACTGGAGCTCTTTCAAACTAACCATCAAGCTACCATCCTTGGTACCTCCCTGACTAAGGCCCTTCTCCCCCGATCGCTCACTTTGGCCAGGCAGCCCGCTCTAGGAAGATTCCTGGTGGTTCCTAACTTCTTCCATTTGTGGATGATGGAGGCCACTGTGCTTATCTGGACCTTCAATGCTGCAGACATTTTTCTGTACTATTCCCCAGATCTGTGCCTCGAGACAATCCTTATTCAGAGGTCTACAAACTATTTCTTGGACTTCATGGCTTGGTTTATGCTCTGATTTGCACTGTTAACTGTGGACCCTTACAGTATATAGATAGGTGTGTTTCTTTTGAAATAATGTCCAATCAACTGAATTTACCACTGGTGGATCCCAATCGAGTTGTACGTAGAAACATCTAGAAGGATGATCAGCGGGAAGAGGGTGCACCTAAGCTCAATTTTGAGTGTCATGGCAAAGGCTGTGAATACTTACAGTATCTACTGTACATGTGATTTTTTTTTTTTTTTTCATTTTTCTTTTTTTAATTTGCAAAGATTTCAAACTTTTTTCACATTGTCATTATGGGGTATTGCTTGTAGAATTTTGAGCAAAATAATGAATTTAACCCAATTTTAAAATAAGACTGCAACATAGCAGAATGTGGAAAAGGTGAAGCGCTGTGAATACTTTCCAGATGCACTGTAAAATGTGTGATTAAACGCAGACTATGACTGCGATTAACTAGATTCATTTTTTTAACTGATTGCCAGCACTAGTTACTTACACAATAGTTCTTTTCTGTTAATATAAACATTGTGTATCTTTCCAATACAGTTTTCAGTGTTTTCCAGTGCTTGTATTTTCAATATTGTTTTTTCCCATCTACCTCCATGATAATCTTTTGAAGAGCTTCAAAGTAGTTATGTTCTGGTGGATAGCTAAGGTCAAAGCATATAACAATCCAAGCAACGTTCACACTACAAATGCCACACTACGGCACGCTCTTATCACTTCCCCTTCAGAATGTATTTGAAAATCCCCTTCAGAATGCATTTGAAAAACTTCATTATTCAACTGTTCAGAATAAAAACTAGAAATGCATTTCAAGGTGAGAAAGCAATTGTTTTAAAAGCTTTACAAAAAAAATCGATTGATATTGATTTGTGAAACGGTTAAAAGCCATGAAGGAAGACAGAAAAAAAAGCATGATGGCTACATGGATGGATGAATGATTACACAAAAGGATGTGTATTTCAATAGATGGGAAGATTTATGAATGGGTCAGTGAGTGAGTTCAAAGATGGACAGAAGGATATATTGAAAAGATGAAATATGCAAGCATGGGGTGGGGGGGGGGGGGTTGGGGGATACAGAATTCGAAGGTAGAATAGGTAGGAAAAGAGAACAAAGGAATAACAGATAGATGGATCAAAGAGAAAAAAAAAAGCATCCAAGGAGTATTTGGGTATACAGACAGCGTACTCCTTCACCTGTCTGGATATTCTTTTGGGTACACACAGAGCTTGGAATCTCTTTCTGTTTACATCAATACTGCCTTTCTAGGAAAGAGCATATTGGACAGGATATGGATTCATCTGGTTCTAACTGCACCTCATTTGAAATCTTCTTTGGTGTGAAGGGTGTGATTCCTGCCTCTGTGAGTGCAAAATGTGGAATATTGACTTTTTACAAATACAATGCAATGTATGTCAGTCACAGCAGGGGACAGTAGGAGTACCATTAACCAACATTAGACTTCTATAATTACGTTAGATTACCTGATGATTACCTGATTACCTCATGCTTTGTCACACAGATAAAAGAGTAGCATGTGATAGCTTCTGTTTTGCTGATTGTCACATGCAGTATGATATGGTGGACTTCTTAACTTACTCAAAGGAGAAACAAAAGTGTCAAAATGGATAAAGAAGGTACTAAGTATATCTGTTTGCAAAAGTTATCATAATGTGACCTCAAAGTACTGTAGGTGATTTCTTCTGCACTCAACTTCTTCTGCATTCAAGTTAAACTGGGACTTGTGATAAAAATTTCTCTACATTAATTCATTTCTCTAGATGAATTTATTCTCAGGAATAAAAGCAAAAATCTGATTGACATTTACAGAAGTCTTCAAGCATAGTATGGTGATGAGACTCTTAAAACATTTCAATGGTGCAAACGTTTTAAAGAAGGCCGCACACCTGACCTTGTTGTTCCAAGTGATTTCAACATGTTTGGGACATTAAAGGAGTTCCTGGGAGTCCAGCATTTCAGACATAAAGCAGGCAGTCTGATCACGTATCCGAAAATTTGTGAAATGCTGGGATAAGTGCATTTAATGTAGCAGAGAATGATATAGAGAAATAAAGGTAGTTTTTCTCTCATAACGCTGTTCTGTTATTCTAGTTAAAATCAAGGGTTACTTTTAAAATTGATACAGTTTTCATAATGAGAAAGCTGGTGGAAAGAAAAACTCCCTGAGATGATGCAAACAAGAACCCTTGAGAGGGACCAGACTTACAGTAAAACAGGACCCATCTTCATCTGGGAGACACCATATGATGAAATCATAAGCAATTTATATGCATGTCCTATATAGTCAATTAATGCAAAAGTGAAGCCAGGAAATTCATTACAGTTTTAACATGAAGTATTTGTTGAGGGTATGGCCCATATATTCATGCAGACTTTAGTGCAAAACTGTTTGTGGCAATTGCAGTCCTAAAACCATCATAACGATCATCATCCTAAGCCATTGAAGCAAAACCGTTTGTATCAATTGCAGTCCAAAGCCACTTTCATGTTTTCTAAATGTATCTTTAGGAAGTCCTTGATGGTCCATCCTTGGCAGCAGCAGAGCGAGTGGTTTCCAAGTGATGAGACGTAGGGCAACAGAATGAATCGGGCAGGTCCAGAGAGCAGAAGTGGTCAAGATGGCTGCTATCTCAGAAGGAGTATGTGGAGAAAGAGAGAAAAAGAGAGAGAGAGAGGCTGGTGACGGAGTAAATGTTTATTGCAGCTAGAATGTAGGTGAGAACAGGAACTTATTTCTCACTCAGCTATACCAGAGCAGGGGGTGGCTCAGTGGTTAAGGTGTTGGACTAACCAACTAACTGGATAGTAAAAAATAAATAAATAAATATAAAAATAAAAAAAAGGGGCAGTGGTAGCTCAGAGGGCTAAGGCACTGGGTTATCGATCGGAAGGTTGCCACTGTTGGGCCCTTGAGCAAGGCCCTTAACCCTATCTGCTCCAGGGGCGCTGTATCATGGCTGACCCTACGCTCTGACCCCAGTTACGCTGGGATATGCGAAGAAGGAATTTCACTGTGCTCTAATGTATATGTGACAAATAAAGGCTTAACTAACTTAACTTAACTACTGATCAGAAGGTCCCTGGTTCAAAACCCCAGTGCCACAGTTGGGCCCTTGAGCATGACCCTTAACCATCAAGTGTTCAGTTGTATAATGTGAGGAAATGTAAATTGCTCTGGATAAGCACCCCTGCCAGATGCTTTAATGGTTCCACAACATTAAATCTAACTACAAAGATGTTTCCAAGCAGTGAGGGCCTGTTTTTTCTTTTGTTTAGTTAGGAATCTATCCTAAATTCTAATCTTCACAACACATGTTTGTGGATGTGTCTCATGGCACAATGGATGTTTCTGATGATCTCAGTAAAAGCACTGTTGTTGCCCATCTGGGTGGAAAGTGTTACAGAACAATCTCCAAAGAATCCGGATTTCACCAATCCATAGTCAGACAGATTGTGTTCAAATGGTGGAAATTTACGACAGGGGTTACTGTCCTCAGAAGTAATCAACCAACAAAGATCACTCCAACAGTGAGGTGTGTAATAGTCTGAGTGGTCACTAAGCAACTAAAGGGATATCTCACATTGGCTAATGTTAATGTTTATGAGTTCACTATCAGGACAACAATGGTGTGCATGGCAAAGTTGCAAGGCGGTATCTACGACTCTCCAAAAAAAAAAAAACATTGCTGCCCATCTACAGTTTGCTAAAGATCATGTGGACAAGCCAGAAATATAGTGAAAGGATGTTCTATTAATGGGTGAGACCAAAATAGATTTTTTCAGCTTAAATGACAAGAGTTATATTTGGAGAAAGGAAAACACTGAATTCAAGCAAATAATAAAAAAAAATTATCCCATGTGTAAAACATGGGGCTGTTTTGAGCCTGTTTTTCTGCATCTTGGTCAGGTCAGCTTGCCATCATTGATGGAACTAGGAATTCTGAATTATACCAATGAATTCTAAAGGAAAATGTCAAAACATCTGTTTGAGAATTGAATCTCAAGAAAAAGTGGGTCATGCAGCAAGACAACACAAGTCGTTCTGCCGAATAACGCTTAAAGAAGACTAAAGTTAATGATTTGGAATGGCCATGTCAAAGTTCTGACCTTAATTTTACTGAAATGTTGTGGAAGCTGGGTCCTGAAGTGAGTAGTTCATGTCAGAAAACTCAAGAACATCCCAGAGTTAAAGCTGTTCTGTACGAAGGAATGGGTTAACATTCCTCCAAGCTGATGTGATGAGGACTGATCAACAGTTACCAGAAATGTTTGTTGCAGTTATTGCTGAACATCACACCAGATACTGAAAGCAAAGATTCACATACAGTAATTTTGCCACACAGAGATGTGTAATAGTGTTATTCCATTTTCCTTTATATATAAATGACCAAATGTAATAATTTGTCTTATTAAAAGATCTTACTACATTCTACAATTAGTTAAAAATGTTCAATAACCATTATAATAAATGAAACATTTGCATACATGTACTTATTGTACCTACATACTATACATGTACCATACCCAGACAACAAAATCTGAAAAGCATTGATGTTTGCGCTAGCACAGCTGTATGAACGAGGCTTATCGTATTTGAACATTTACGGCGGATCAAGTAAATCCATTCATGTAACCCAGAGCCTTAACCGTTTGTGCCACCGCCACCCAAGCTCATGGTTTGTTAATATTAACTACTGCCTTAAATAACATTGACTAAGAGAACTTAAAAATGTTGTAAGAGTTACGTTCTATTCATCGTGGATTTGTTATTCATTTAAGGATTAAATCACTTCTTTTCATAATTCACAATCTAAGTTACTGTGTGTAAGAGGGTGTCCCACAGAGATCGATTACTCGTATGCAATGTTTGTGGGTCACGTGATCATTTCTGGGAAAGTGTGGGATATCTCTTCCCCTCGTAAAAATGATCCCAAATGGGATGTCCACATGGATGGATTTACTTGATGAATGCATACTTGGAAAGCAAGCCTATTGTTGAGTGTACATCTGTCAACACTTGATATGAGAATTTGTTTGCCTGGTGTCTTCTTCCAAGTTTGCCAACTGAAGGGATACTGCAGCCTATTCTCAAGACGAACTGTTGACCAGTGAGAAATGCTTAAAATACATTCTTAGTGTACTTTAGTCATATGACTTGGACTGATGAGGCCCACATGAGGCGCACTAAAATAGCAGGGTCAGTATTCTCAAGCATGGATAATGCATTCATCAACACTACCCATGGAACAACTCAGTAGGAAACAGCATATCCTTTTAAAGAGAGGTCATGGAATCACTACCTTCTCGTTTCATTGTACCCCCTGGCTGGGTCTAATGTGCCATTGTGGAAAACTGAGTTCAAAAGTTTAATCATGCAAAGAAGAGCAAGGTAAGATCAGAAAAAAAACATAATGGTGTGATCTTACAGTACAAGCATCAAGGAGCATAATCTGCATCATGATGTGAGCCTCTGTGGTGTAAATCAAAACCACAGGCAGGTCTGTGTGACCTTCTTTGTCCCTGTGGAGCTTGGAGACCTTTTAATAGGACCCTGGCCTCTGTTAATGCAGCATCAGGCATCTTGCCCAGTCTTTTAAGTAACTTTTAAATCTTAAATAGGCAAGTTTCTCTGAATTAAAAATAAAATTCCCCTCCTCCTCCTGGGTTAGATTCTAGTTAACTGAAATAAATGGACTATTAGGGCTTAGTCCGCCCTGTCTATAAAAAATAAATAAATAAAACACTGTTGTAAATGTATTTTTTTTATTTGATTAATTTTAGTGAAAGTGAGCGGTCATAAGAAAAATACCCAGAATGGTACAAGGATATAACCTAGTGCTTATTTCTTTCCATTTAGGCAGAAATTTAGGCCTAACTAGTCTGATTAGCACTGTGGCCTCACTCCTCCAGGGTCAAGGGTTCGATTCCCGCCTCTGGCTGGGTACGTTTCCCATGGGATGGATGGGTTTCCTCCAAGTACTCCGGTTTCCTCCTACAATCCAACAACATGCAGGGTAGTCTAATTGGCATTGTCCATAGTGTGTGAGTGTATATGCTCGTGTGCCTTATGATGGCCCGGCACCTCTTCCAAGGTGTACCCTGCCATGTCCCCCAGTATAGAAAATGAGTGAAAGGGGGTGAGTCCTAACAGGCTTGATTGAGACAGCAGGCATGTGTACAAATACAGTTTCGGTTATAACGAATGTAAACAAGGCCGATTATTTACTCGATAATTCTTTTTTCCCCACAAAATGCTTTTGGAGGATTAAATAAAAATAGATAAACACACATTGTTAAATCGAAGTAGAAATTAAACAAAAAAGGCAGACCACAGGAGTATAAACATGACATCAGCCGATCGTTACAGACTTGAAACAAATGGCGAATCATGATCGCAGCTGCTTGTGTCTGCATGTGCGTGTGTGTGTACAAAATTTTGCCCCACAGCATTTGATGTCATCAGTGAGGACCTTTGGTATCATGCATTGCTCAGTTTCATTGTCAAGCTATTTATAGATGTTAGATTTTAATCCTCTGATCTAATATCATGCTCAGCCTCTTGCTCAAGTTTGCCCACAATCCTCCTTGTGTCCTTGCCATACTCATCGGTACACCTTGTCTATATCATTTCCCTGCACACCTGCACCACACTGATGCCTTTGAGCCTTTTTCATTATAATTTGCAAGTTACCTCCCACTGCATTTAACTGTGCATCTCATTATAATGCTCATCTTTGTGCTTCCGTTACTAATGTCTCGTTTCTTATTTCTCCCCTAGCCTAATTCTACCTGCTCCTGATTTTGGGATTCATAGGAGAGAAACTTAAACCAAACCTTCACTCCGTTATAACCTGGATTGAGTTTTGTATGCTGTCTGTTTACCATCTGACCACGTCTGACACTTGAGTCTCCTGACCTCACATCTTCAATTAGACAAATTTACTCTGCTTAACTGAAATGTAATTAGTTTTTCCAAGTACAACTCTATTAACATTTGAACTCCCACTCTGTTGTCTCATCAGCTCTGTTTGCTCTATTGGCAGCAATCATTATTATCAATTCTTGTTTCCTATGGACACTGAAACTCACTGACATTGTGCCACTGGAAGCCTTTTAAACCCTTTTTGAGGTTTTAGCTTGTTTTAGGTTTTTTTTTTAATTATTATTATTCTGCCTCAGGGAGTCTTTCATCACACTGCAATGGGATTAGTTACAGTACAATGTTGCACACCATTTGGATCTAGGATTCGAAATCTCCAGTGGTGTGACATTTTACTTCAGCTAATCACGCCATTTTTGATTTCATAAGCATTGATCGGGTCTCCCCTAGTCATAATAACAATAATACAGAACTTGCTTCCATTACTACTAAATCCTACTCGCTCGCTCATTGACAACATTCGGGATTGAATAATTAATTCAATTTGGGATGTTAAGTATGCATCAGCATACTGTATGTCTGCATTTTCTGTTGTTTTATAATTGTTCTATAACAGGAATGGGAATGACCAGGGCTCTCCCGGCACAATATCACCACAACACGTAGGTTCCCATTCAATTTGTATAGCATTCAATAGTATTTTTTTCAGTATTAATATATCACTTAATTTTTAATAAATAAATAAATAAACATAAGATAAAAGAATCATGATACGTAACTAAATACATTTTCTCCATTTATACTCTATAAGCTTATCTGATTGAGTGGGATAAGGAAAATTACAGCAAATTTGCTATTATTAATTCAGTATTATTAACTCTCTTTTAACTCTATATTATATTTAGTGTTGGTCACTGATCATGCTGAAGATTCATGCACTTCTAAGTGTATTCTATATTAAACTGCTATTTTTGTAACATGGTTGTATAAATGTGCACAACCCTTAACTTATACTTGTAATGCTTATAATTCGGGATTGAAATTATACTAGGTGTTTTTGGTGTTTTGAGTCTGAACTTACCATATCTTGATTTTGCAGAAAATGCCCGTATCCCTGGAAAAAATCTCCAGTTTCATAGAATTAAGAAGGCATTTTCTGTAAACAGCCCACTTCAAGTCATTTCACTCTTTACATCATGTCTATACCTTTTTTCCATCAGACTAATTAAAAAAATTTTGTTTGCCTTTTGCCCAGCCTCTGTATCCATAACTCAGTCATGTGAAGAATATGATAACTTCCTCTCATCTCTCATACAGTAGGTATTTGGTGAAATTAGTTTCTAGATACTGTATTACTGCACCTCATTTACTGTAGCTGGACATGATGACTTTTTGTTTTGTCCTTTCCTCAATTTTGGAGGGACGTCCTGTTCTTGGTAATTTTTTCCCGTTTTGTGCGGTTTTCTCCACTTATTATTGGTCTTCATGATCTTCCATGGTTCAGAAGTTCTTTTGTACCCCTTCAATCAGTAGGAATATTTATGTTTTGTAAACTTGTTATACAGTAAGTCATGGCACAGCAGTCGGATATAGCTGATAAGAAATGGTGCATCCTTACAGCATTTGGGGTTAAACTGAAAAATGTTGTTAATGACAGGTATATGCTAACTACTGTTGAAGATGAGTTTGAATGTGATTGGTTAACTCGGTCAAATGTCCCATTGGTGCTGGGTGCTTTATTATCAAGAGTAGACTTTTATGTCTATTGTTTTTGGTTTAGGAGATTTAATAATTTATAGATTTTGCGTAAACATATGTGCATAAGTTCTGTAAGGTGCAACTAATTTTTGGTTAGTATGTCTGAATTAGAACATAGCTCTTCAAAAGGTCCATGCCTAAGGTTCATGAAGGTTTAACATCCATCAGTCTTCTTATACTGTAGAAACCAAATCAAGCATAAATTTATACTTTCTTTTTTTTCTTTTGCCTAAAAAGTACTTTATTTTATTCCTCAGAAATAGAGTTACTCAAGCTTGGCAAACAAACCAATAGTTAATAACTAGTTCACAACTTTTGTTTGTTGCATCTACTCTTTATTTTCTCTTGTTGTTCACATTGCAGCTCTGATCTTAGTCTCAGGGTTCTTTCACAACATTTTGGTACATTTGACCCCAAAGTTCAGTATGTTGGGATAATGTGCTTAGTCTGTATCATGCCCAATCATGGATCAGTGTATCCTGCTTGAGAACACCTGAAAAGGTAGTCTTGAGCATGGTACATGGTATCTTTGTGTTCATTGGCGGCTCACAAACCAACTAGGTCATACTGCCGCCTGCTGTATCAGAGACTGTAAATAGTCCAGTGGAGGAGTGGGGAATGGGGATCAATCGTTCCTGGGCAAGATCCTATCAACTCTGCCTATTGTGAAAGCAGTCTCAGTTTTTGCCTTGTGGTTCAGTTTAACAAAAGTGAAACATTTTTAAAGCATCCTGTATGCCAAAATATGCAACAGGTTTGATTCATTACCTACACTTAGGTTGATTCAGGGTCAAATTTTTCTCACTGCAATTAAAACAGAATTAAATGTGCAGCATTCTCAGCTGCCAAAACAAACCGGACAGAGAGGGAAATTACACCAGGGTTCAATTCAAACAAGCTAAATACTGCATAAATGAAGGCAGTCTTAAAGGGAACATACTGTATTATGCAAAATTCACTGTTTAGGCATTTTAAACATACAGATATATAAAATGTCTGTAAGCAAGCAAAAATTTAAGAAAACCTTGCCTGCTCTTTATCCTTTTTCAATGTATGTATTGGCTTGGGTTAAAACAAGCTAGAAAGATTCCCCTAATTGGGATGTCATATAGGAAATGCCGCATGCTCTTGCTGCATTGCTCTACAACAGCTCATTTACATACTGTATACACTGAAACAGCGCAACTGGAGAATGAGTAAAATAAATTCAGCTGGAGCATTAACAGATACACTATGGTGGAGCTCTGAGACCTGCGTTAACTTGTTAAAGAAACTGTAAAATATGGGACCTTTGAGTTTAGTGATGACACTATACGACTTAGTGATGTTGAAGTCTGAACATTTTCATTCCAGATCAGCCCAATCATTAACCACTAAGCCTTCTTGAGCCTTCCACTACCAAAAGTGTGGTGTTTTGAAACACTTTATAGGCAAAGAGCATATCCTTATTGAATATTGCAGCTTATTAGGATTTTCAACAGATATATCACTTTAACACTTGAGATTTCTTATTTATTCTTTTTTCGCCACTGGCTTTTCTGCATTACAAGAAAAAAGTGACTCTTTTTACTCTGCAAGATTCTCCCCGCACTCTTTTCTGAAGTATGCCATTAGGTTATGTATAGCCTGAGGAGAAACCCTATGCACTCAGTTATCAATGAAAAAGACTTGCACTTGACAAAAACTGACAAACAGGTATGACTCTCTGAGTGGTTTCTGTTTCAAACCACTAAGCCCTAAAATCGCAACGAAGTATGTTAGGTTACATAAGAGGTAAACTGTGTACAATGTCTCAGAAGCCTGCAGTGGTGCCTCCAGGAACATCAATGGAATTTATTCTACTTGAAGTGTCTGGTTGAGCATGATAAAACGGAACACTTTGAACAAACTTTCTTTTTATTCCCACATAAAGTAAAAACTTTCTAAAAGGAACGTTCCGCAGGATAGTCCTTAGGATTCAGAGTTATCTTCAGGCCCACTCCCAGGGTCCTAACCTCATGTGGGTGGTTTCTAAAAGTGAACGTGTGTTGGAAAAGCTTGCTGGGATTCTTGTCCCTTTCCTGCGTATCTTCCCCTGGCTGTCAGGTCAATCTAATCTGATTGGAGTGTAATAGTGAGAGGTATGCTGCAGAGTGATGGTGACTGGTTGATGCGAGACCTAACACATCGCTCTCTTTTCCAACAGCCATTGTAGGAGACTCTTATGATATCCAATCAACAATGATGGGACTTGCCATGACTTCTGCCATTAGCAGCCATCAGCAGCTCAGTAATAATAATGCAATCAGAGATTGTCACTAGCTTGGCACAGTAGGAAGAACTGAAGAGTCGACTGAGAGACATTTGCATAGTGACAAGTGACTGAACAACTTCTTGATTATTTCTCTTTATGTGCGGTTTCTGGGCACATGGCGACTCAGCGGTTAGCACCGTTGAAGGGTTGAAGGGTTTAACCCTTTGTGCATGTTGTGCTTTCTGGGTTTTCACCTACAACAAAGATATGCATTGTAGGCTAATTGGTGTTCCCAAATTGCCATTAGTGTATCTACAGTAAGTGTGTGTCTGTGGACTGTGCTGTCCCCTGCTCTGTGCCCTGAGCTCCCTGGGATATTCTTCCAGGCGGTAGGTGATCCTACACAGTAGAAGCAGTAAAGAAAATGAATGACTACTGCTAATGGTTTGTGTGGAGTGCAGTCAGAAACATGAGAAGACTTACTTTTCTGCTAGTTGAAGTCACAGTCCCATGTGTTCTCTCCATCTAGTATCGGATTTAGCTCCGTAGAAACCACACTCTTTCTCTGTGTTTGCAAGATAACATGAGAGAATAAGCTAGGATTTGCAGCATGGTTGAAAGTCTATGGGACCTTAAAATTTGGAGATACTCTTGATTGCACTAATCCTTGTATTGAATTTAGAAAACGTGGCTCATCCGAGGTGGTCAGGCTCATGTAGCCAGACAAGATACTATGTGCTGCCATATACAGATATTGTTAAGAAAGGGTATAAGGAATTGTTGAGGGCTGCCGGTAAATCCAACAGTTTATGCAGTTATGACAGAGTTGGGCTAGCACCCAAACAGCTGTGTAAATTCCCGTTAAATTTGAAAGAATTTCCAGTTGAACAATGTTGGCTAGTATGATAAAAAATGAAATGCCATTTACAGTAAACCAATCAACTCCATGAATGAGTCCCATAATGCTGTCTAGCATTTTTATGTAGACTAGTATGTATGCATCATTCAGAGATCTGGTTTGGAAAAGAGGTGCATCACAAGTTACAAAAACATCACTTCCAATAGCCCAACAGACATGGGAAATATAGTCAGATTTAACGACCTGTGAAGTATGACCACATTATGTCCCTATGCACCATCCTATCGTGTCCACCAGTGTTTCTCACCAAAGTTCATTCAGTCCCCTGTGATGCCTATGTATAACCTTTCCCACTCAGCTGCTTATTTTGCTTTTTATTGGTTTTTTTGCTCAAGGTTGGTCTTTTTCCTTGCTGTATACAATAAAATGAAAAATGTCTGGGTCAAGAGAACACGGTTACAAGGTTAGTTAAAGATCAAGTGTAATGCAAAAGAGCTTTGTGATCTACAGTGCTACGGTTCAGTAAAATGCCCGAACAAATGGCCGTGTTTGCGAAAACAAATAGGGGGTCAGGATCAAGAGGCTCGCTTAAAGCAGGCCTGGCATTACTGGAAGAACATGACATGATGCATGAACTTGTTTGCTTCCAGATTTCCTCAGATTCAAGTCATTAACTTTGAAATATGCAGTGGAGCCTCACCAAATGAGCTGGATGCACCCAAAAAGTCTGTTTGCTACTACAACAGCCGCAAAGGGCGATTGGATTTTAAAGCCCGGGTTCTGTATATCTACAGTATAACACAGCAATGCACCGTGCCAGGAAGTGACAAATCTCAGTCCCAATGCATGGAATTTGGCATTCTGTATCCGTCTGTAAATTCTCAGAGGATTATCTGGGGGGTAGTTATCTTGAGCCCAGTATGTTAGGTGATTGAATGTATGCTAATCTCAGCAGTATTCCATTTCTCCCCTCCCCGCCAGTACAGTGTGCCATGTAGCAGGTGTAGGAAAAGTACAAATTCCTTATTGTAATAAACCATAGACCTTTCCATCCTGTTCAAAAGTATCCACGTTTTTGGAACAACACGGTGTGCACATTTTTTCCTCTTATTTACTAATGCAATTAGTAATTTATACACATAGCGACAAATTATTTTCAGTTCGCACTACAGTATGTCTGCTCCACAGTGAGCATTATCAGTCACTCAATATACTGTATAAAGATTGTGCTTAGATTACTAAGACGAATAGTAAGTGGTACAACAGAAGTGGTAGTCTGTTTAAACAGATGTTTGTGCTCACAAGACTGATGTTGCTTGCTAGCTGACTGATGTTGCTATGCAATATTTGCATTTTTATGCGTTATAAGGTTTCATTTCAGCAGAGGTTTCTGATATCTAAACAATGCCGTAACCTCTATATGAGCTGCAATATTGGTATAACTGAATACGAATACATTATTTGGACCGAACTGATGACGTGTTTTCAACACATGAATACAAATAGGAAAAGTTTTGTTTTGTTTCTTTGCCAGAAAAGTTTACAGAGCATCTGGGTGAGACTCTGAGAATACACTAATGTGCTTATCCCAGTGTTTTACTGGTACTTGGATACCATCAATATAGAATGCTTTCTTAGTACACCAAAGTCATGCTGGAACTCCTTTAACGCCCCAAAAATGTGGAAATGGCTTGGAGCGAGGTCAAGGCTCTACCGGATGTGACTGTAAACTCCCAGCTGAGTTCCTGTAATACGCAAGTGGTGATGGTGTTTGTGAATGATTGTGTGTACAGTTCCCACAAACAGATGCGTCTCTTCTGCAAGTTGGCAACAAGTTATTCTTCGATTTGCCAGGATCAGGTGTTTGAAGACCTGGGAATGGCGATCCTGGCTGAGGTGGCACGGAGCTCACAGCAGTTGTTCCTGTGAGCATTTAGTGATTGGATCGGCTGATCCTTGCAAATCGATGGATAACTTGTCTCCAACTTGCAGAAGAGATGCATCTGTTTTGTCTGTTCAGTTTGACGCCTTCATTTACAAGTCCCCAGTTAGACAAGTGCCCCTCAAATTTTGTGAAATGGGACTAAATTGGTTAGAAAAATATTACAGGCTAGTACCAGCAAAAATAATATACAAACACACTTGTCTTGGATGCAGCTAGTTGGGAGCAATTATTGAGTGGAGAGATGTAGCATAATGGTAAGATTAATATTTCATTTTACAAATAAGCAGGTAAAAAAAAACCTTTCAGACTTAGAGATTTCCTCTAAATATAGATAAAGATACTGCATCTGTACTGTAATGAGAAAAAGCAGATACAGACTTGGATGCAGATGGTGTCTTCAAGTGAACTTTTTTTTTGTGCATACATTCTGTAAAGAAACACCCTCAGATCAAGCTAATTTATTCCACCTTCTCCATACCAGTTAAAAATGAAATAAAAAAAAAGGCTGAGATACAATACAGTGCATTCAGGACATTTCCTTACATTAATGCATTTTAAATAATTCACTCACCCATTCGCTATACCGCTTACAGTCATGTTCAAAAGTTAGTACATTAAAAAAAATCACAAAAATCATTTAATCATAGTGGGTCTTACCGTCTGTGGCAAAAAATAACATATATCATTTTCAACGTGCCATTATTTATTTAACAAAATTGAAGCCAAGAGGATAAGTTGCAGCCAGGTGCTGCTAATCATCGGCTTTTGATTAATTGATGAGATGTGCAGACCCCTATTAAAGCAGAAGTTTTGGCATTTTGCTGATCTGGAGCATTCAGGCATGTGTTAACACAATGCCAGGAGGGAAAGACATGAACATGGACGTGGTCTTAAAGAAGCAATTGTTGCTGCACATCAATCTAAAAAGGGTTATAAAATCACTCACTCATCATCTATATCGTTTTATCCTGTATTCAGGGTTGCGGAGGGCCTGGAGCCTATCCAAAGAAGACTTAGGGCACGAGACACCCTGGCCAGGGTGCCAATCCATTGCAGGGCACAAAAGCATACTGTACAGTATATAGGTGTGTATGATGTGTTACATACACTACGGGCAATTTGGGAACGCTGATTAACTTAATCTTCAAGTCTTTGGAGGAAACCCACCAAGCATGGAGAGAACATGGAAACTCCACGCATGCGCACATAGACGGAAATCAACTCTGGCTGGGAATCGAACCTGGAACCTGAAGGTGCAGGGCGACTGTGCCAACCATTACACCACTGTGCAGCCATTATAAAATCGTTTCTGAAACATTTGAAGTTCTACATTGAGAAAGGTTGTTCACAATTGGAAGGCAATACAGACATTTTCCAGGAGACGTCTTCCCAGGAGTGGATGTCCCAGCACATTCACCCCAAGGAGTGGTACACCATTCATGGGGTGCCAGTCCATTACAGGGCACACAAGCATCCATATTCCCATACTACAGGCAATTTGGAAATGCCAATTAGAAGGATTAGAAGGATAATCTGCAACCTTGAGGAAACCCACCAAGCTTAGAGAAAACATGGAAACTCCTTGCACACACACAAGGAGGGTCTCAAACAAGGCCACAGTGCTAAACACTACACCATGTCGCCTATTATTAAACCAACAGGATCTAAAAAAAAAAAAAAAGTAATGATCTGGAGTAATGTACTGTGGATGAGGTTGAGGAACTATCAGATGCAGAATTCACTGACCATGCCATTTCTGCCTCTGGATTTTCTAAATGTTTTATAGTGTTTCCAGGGGCGTAATGGTAGGATTAATATTTAATTAAAAAGAACAAACAGAACAAGAACAATAACAGCAACAAGAAAATGCTTTCAGGTTTTACTCCCGAATGCAGTTACTGTTTGTAAGGCGCTGTCCATGAGAACTAAGCCGATACAGATGGTGTCATTGCGTTACCAGAAGTGCTCCACGGAAAATGGAACTCATTTGCTCGTCCCGTGTTTAAGTGAGCAGTTCTACTGCTACTCTAATTAATCTTCATAACTACACTGAAGCAGTAAATAAAAAATCCTGCAAACAATTTTGCTGGATGTGCACATCCTGAAAACAATTCCCTGAGATAAAGTTCATTTACTTCCCTTCATCCACTCCAGTTTAACATTAAAACTCAGTCAGATTTAGCTTTAGATATGCTGTTTTAACATACAGTACACTGAGTATATTTTATCACATTTAATGCTATTATTATCTATCCTATCCTGAGTGTACAGTAATGGGCTAACATCTTACACCCCAAGTTTTATATTTTGCTATTTTGCTTGTAAAGAGCCAGACATTCTTGTATTTTTAATGCAGTCTTGAGGAACAGTTCTCCAGGTTTCCTGAAGGACTTATTGACTTTCATTTTTGCTCATTTTCCATCTAGTCCCTGTGCCAGTTTTAGAGGAATGTTTCATGTGTGTTAGGTCTCACAGTGATGTATGAATCATTGAAGCATAAAAAAACATCTTACTTAAGGCATGAATCAGTGAGAAACAGCTGCAGATGATGATGGATGATCAGGACGGTGATTAGCACACTGCTGATGCTGAATGGTTGGAACAGATGAGAGGGGAAATGAGGTTGCTGCTGAGGTTGTTACATAAACAACCAATGTTCAAACTGTATCCTTAAGTACTTTGCAGCCTGTCACAATAGAACATTTGTTCCCATTTATTTAAATAATCTACATAATTAAATGTAATTTCATTTAATTTGAATAAATGAGAGGTGGCTCAGGACTTTTGTACAGTACTGTATTTGAGAATTAGCTGCAGTGGTGATGGAAAAGTTTATATTTGTGCCTAAATTTGACCAAAAACATCAACTGAATTTAAATCAGCATAAGGTGATTTCAATTAATGGGTGTTTTTTCTTTTTTCTTTTTTTTAAAGAACATGAATCTATCAAACTGAGATACACAGTTTGTGGATGTGTATCATGGCTTGAACAAAAGATGTTTCTAAGGACCTCAAGAAAACAGAATAAGGCTGGAAACCACATGCCCATGTGAAAATAAATAATTCATTGGGGTAAAAAAAAATCACATCAAATCAAAACAGTTGTGTAAAATGAATCATGTCAAAATAAATGGATCATGTGAAAAGAAATCCGATGTGAAAATGAATGAATCATGTAAAAATCGCATGTGAAAAAAAACAACAATGTCAGCATGTTTAAATTTCACATTGTGCGATTATTCGCGTGTGAAGGTCTCGTGACATTTGTGCAAGAGAATCAATGCTGTGTGATTAATTCGATTCAACAAATAATAGTAATTTCTTTGGTAAATCAGATTGAGTTAAATGCTGATTTTTATTAAAACAGGTGCTTCAAACTCAGATTGGGGGAGAATCCACATCTTTAGTCTTTTACGAGGTCACCTATTACCTTGACGCCACTCTGTTTCTGTATACATCATCCCACGTCAATTCACATTAATGCAGTCAGTGGCTTTGTAGGCAATTCTGGTTCAGCAGTAAACTTCAAAGAGCTCATTTGCACTGTCGGAGAGACCCAGTGATCCCTGAGCTCCTTGTTGGATTTGTTATCTGTTTTGAAGTCTGGTCATAGGGTTCCAGCAAATCAGTCATGTCATGCAAATGATGAAACAGTGGAAAACTGTTTCACACTCACACACCCACCCACACACTCAAACTCACCATGGGGTAATTGAGAAGTGCATTTTTTTTCTCCTCAAGCAAGAGCATATTATTTGTTCGATGGTTAACTGCTTAATGTGGGTTCAATAAGGAGAGCTCTTTACTTTACTTGGCTTTTCAAGCTTTAGCATCTGAGTTTTTTTTAAAGAGACTCGTATATGAAGAAACACTGTATGCAGAGTTCTCTACTACAGTATATGGTACAAATAAAAATCATTAATTATGAGATTTAGCTGGCGGCACGGTGGTGTAGTGGTTAGCGACTTGTACCTTCAGGGTCTGGGTTCGATTCCTGTCTCTGTGTGTACATGGAGTTTGGAGCATGTTCTCCACGTGCTTGGTGGGTTTCCTCCGGGTACTCCGGTTTCCTCCCACAGTACCACAATTGCCGTTTCCAAATTGCCTGTAGTGTGTGAATGAGTGTGTGAGTGTGTGTATGTGTGTGTGCCGTGCAATGGATTGGCACCCTGTCCAGGGTGGTCCCCGACTCGTGCCCCAAGTCTCCTGGGATAGGCTTCAGGCCACCCGCGACCCTGAATACAGGATAAAGTGGTATAGACGAGGAGTAAATGAGATGAGATTCAGATATGATTAGATAAATAATTCTAATAATATAACAAGTTAGATGGTCAAATGTATGACCAATCATGAGCAACATGTTCTCATTCACAGTGTCATGCATTTTCGGCTGCTTTCACACTTGAGGCATGGATCCGAGAACATCCGACCCCAAAACCTGCTACATTTGAGAAGTGTGAACACTCTGCACCCTGCCCGGGCAGGATCAGCATTCTGTGCTTGGTTTCACGAAAGGTGATCTTGAGCATAGTACAGTGTCTAAAACAGACATGAAGGCTAATTAGCCAGCTACAATTAAAATACCCAACGAAGATATGTGGTCAAAAACAACCCTTAAACACTTAGTGAAATCAAATCCTAAAAGACAGCTATGTTTAAAAGTAAAAGTAAGAGCATTTCTGAGGATGAATGAAGAGAAAAAGCTGTGACTAAACAGATGTGTAGCCTTAAGAAAACCACTTATCATTGAGGCCAATTTTTTTTTTTAATTGCTAGAAAGGACTGAAAAAAAAATCATGTGCTCTGATGTGTCCAGATTCACCCTGTTCCAGAATCATGCCCGAATTAGCGTAAGAATTGAGGCAGATGAAGTGATGTCCATCAAACCTAGTGCCTACTGTTAAGCCTATGGGGACAGTGTTATGATCTGGGGTTGCTTTAGTTGGTCAGGGCTACTGTGGGTTCAGTAACATTATGTGCCCAAAAATGAGATTAGCTGATGAATGAATATACTGAATTACAAGGTGGATTTTTTTTATTCCCTAATGACACAGGAATATTCCAAGATGACAATGCCAGGATTCATCAGGCTCAAATTGTAAAAGAGTGATTAAGGGAGCATGAGACATCATTTTAATGCATGGATTTGCCACTACAGAGTCCAGACCTTCAGCCCCTTCAGAATTTTTAGCATGTGCTGGAGAAGACTTTATGCAGTGGTCTGACTCTCCGTCATCAATGTATAAGATCTTGGAGAGAAATTAATGTGACTCTGGATAGAAATAAATACTGTAACATCGCATAAGCTTATCGAAACAATGTCATGGCTGTAATCAAAGCAAAAAGTTCTTCAATAAAATATTATTATTAATATTAAGTGTATGCTCTCACATTATGGTGCCTTTAAGGTTATACCAAAAATGTACCCACTGAATGTTTACAGCAGAAAAACAATTTTTTTTTTTTTTTTTTTTTTAAACCTACACTTTATCATGTGGTGGATTAGATGCACTGCCCTGATGTTAACCCTAAAATAATCCGCACTACTGAAGTGAATAAATAAACCTCATCCCAATATGCATGAGGCAGGCTGTTAACATACCAACATGCTGCACGTGGCTGTGCCAAGTGATTAGTGTGTAACTGTCCCTAACACAGTGTGTGGCAGAGCTATATTTAGAAACCACATTAGCTATTCTGTTTCAATTACAATCCACTAAATGTTCGTTGACTGGCGGCCAAAAAAACAGTTGTAACAACAGGCGCATGTACAGTAAATGATCAGTTGCTTGTTTTCAGTCATTCATTCATGTGACACTCCTACCACTAGCACCATCACGTTTGTGACATGGGAAACGCTTTAAGAGCGATCATACTGTATATTTACAAATCAGTGGAAACAACACTTATAGCATTTTAAAATATTTAGATGCTTCCCGTGACATCTACAGTAGTTAGGACTGCTATCATCTTCCTTAAACGTTTCTTACCCTATATATTACTGTACAGTATCTCAGTTTTTTTCCCCAAAAAATATGCAATGTGGTCAGATCTTCTTTACAATCATTTATGAAGGTGTATCTGACAGTGGAATAAAGTGGAAGCTTTGCAAAATGTTTAAATAAATTGTAACTTGATAAATGAGCGAGGTCTTGAAATACAAGTAGTACGCTTGCGTTTTGTTTTCCGGGCGTTCTGTGATCATGCGCTGGGGGATTGTGGGAATCAGTGCACGTGCGTCACTCATACAGTCATCATCCGTGTATGCGTGTACTGTTTACTATTACATTGTGACCGTGTGTGTGTGTGCGCTCATAAAGGATTTGTTTATTTTATGTCCAGTTATAGTGACTGTTCTTTAGTAACTGTACTGCATCAACGGACCACGTGAAGAAAAAGGTTAAAAAGGCTGTAGCAGTGCGGGAGATGAATCGTCACATCGTCACGTCACATTTCCGCAACTCCTCAAAAGGAGGCAAAAAGTAAGTGTGATTAGAGAGGTTCCTTGTTAAAGAAGTTTGCCTAAAGAGCAGTGATTCCGTTAGTGTGTGTGTGTGTGTTTTCTCCTTATTATATGAATTATGCTCGCAATCCATGGTTTAACTGCATATTAATTTTTTTAATTGGGCCAATTATTCACATCCATACCTGCACCACCATTACTACTCACCCACCCTTGAGCTCTTTTCATACAGGAATCCAACGAGAAATCTTATATGGACCAATTTTGTCAAGAAAATGTCCATTCCATGTCCTAGAAGAGATGGGCATATAGTTTCAAGGAGAACATTTGAGAGGACAAGGAGTTTGTGGGATGTACACAGTTAGTGTGTGCAGTAAGAACAATGAATATTCACCAATCTTGTGGTTTTATGAATGGTGTGATTGAGGAAGACTTGTTCTTCAAGAGATGCCTGCAACTACAAGAAGAGCTTGGTGAGAGCATTATAAGCAGAAGAGAACAATCCTAGCACCACAGAGGGTATTTAAAGGCAAACATCAGATAATTTCTTTATTTTTTTTATTTCCCTGCATCCATAAGATCAGTGAGAACCAGAAGATCTCTGCGACTTCAGGGAGTGCCCAGGAGTGCCTCAGGAGTGAGTCTACCAGTGCCAGGAGAGTGCTACAAGAGAAATGTTATTGTTCTGTTTAGTTTTTTCTCATAAATAGTCTACATAAAGAATTGACATGGCCAATAATTGTGTAGCTTTTTGCTGAGATCATTCAGAATGAAGAGAGTTCTAAGAGGGCCCAAGAGTTCCAGGAACTCTCCAGAAGTACAACAATTTTCTTGGCAAAATCACTCAACGAGACTTCTTGTCAGATCCCTGTATGCATGAATAGGGTCTTAGCTCTAATCCAACAGGGCAATTTCAAATAAGTGCTTGTCCATCAGCCTTATGGTGACACATAGGTAAAGTCTAAAAACAGTTATTTACAAATGCAGATCTATTCAGGTTATGCTCTGTTTTGCACACACTCTATATGATGATAATGCATAAAGGTAAAGTCCGTTTTTTTTTTATTTATTTTTTTTTTTTTTATGTCTTTCTGTCTGTGGGAGCTGTACTCACAATCATTCACAAACACCACTTGCACAATACAGGAACTTGGCTGGGAGTTTTGCCATATCCCTTGTATAGTCCTTACCTCACTGCAAGCCATTTCCACATGTTTGGGCCATTAAAGGTGTTTTTGAGAGGTCAGGTTTTCTGACATAAAGCAGGCAGTCAAATCATGGCTTCGGTGTACTGAAAAAAACTTTCTACCTTGGGTGTAGCAGGGGATTATATCAAGAAATAAAGGTAGTTTTTACTCTCATAAGTGTCTTCTGTCATTCTGTTAAATCAAAAGTCCCGGTTTGACTCGAACACCCCTTATAATAACAATAATATAAATATCAACTTATTCACATGTACAGCTCATTTTATTGTAATCATCTTTGCAGGTGTATTACAGCTGTATATCACTAATGATGTGATATTTTGCTGTCTACTGTTTAGGTCCAAATGCATGTTTAGTGACTTTTCTTGCACCTACTGTAAGTCGCTAATAATGCCTTGGAAACCCAGGCTTCAGACCAGTTTTCTCTCAAGTAAATAAATAGAGAGGTCATCGAGCATTTCCTGTGTCATTGTGGCAAGCATACTGTATAGCTTATTATAGCTTTACTTAGAGCTTTTAATATAGGTGGCATCTAGTTTCATTTTGTTGAATGCAGGTGCACCACCAGCCCTCTGATAATGAGGTCAAATGTTTTGACAGTACCATGTACAGTACACAATAACAGAAGGGGGGTATCAAGTTTAAACTAACAATACATTTATTTATTAGGTAAATACCTACAAATTGTACTTTCAATATGAGTCAATATAATGACATTTAAGGGTCAAACAAAGGACTTTGCCCACGTCCCCCCACCCCCCACCCCACCCCCACCCAACAGCAGAGATGATTATAGTGCATCTTGAACGGCACTCATTGCCTGCCTTTTGTTTATCACTGTCATTTGCTATCGCTTATGCTCCCCAGCCGGTGTATGTGTTTGCCATTGTTCATACTGTAGCTCCAGCTCTTGTTTTCATGAGTTTGTCTGTTTAGTTTGTACTTTCACTAATAAACTCATCCCGCCTTGCAAATCTGCACGTACTTCACCTCCGTTTACATGACACAAGCACGTTCTTTACAATACTGTAATGAAATCCTAATGCTTTTACTATTACTTTTTCTTTGTAGAAAAAATATGTATTATTTAGAATATTTTAATAATACAAAGGTTTTGTTCAAGTCAAACTGGGACTTTTGATTGTGAAGCAAAACAGAACACAATCATTAGAGTAAAAACGATCCTTATTTCTTTATATAATGCAAATGCTGGGACACATTCAAGGCATACTGCCTGCTTCAACTCCTTTAATTTCCCAAACAATTGGAGCAAAGTCAGGACTGTACAAGGGATATGGCAATAACTCCCAGCTGAGTTCTCTTAATGTAGTGTTTGTGAATGATTGTGTGCACAGTTCCCAGTGAGAGATGCAATTCTTTCGCAAGGTGGTGACAAGTTTTCTGTACATTTTCAAGAATCAGGCATTCCACTCACTAAATGTTCACAAGAATTACCACAGCGGGCTCTAAGCCACCTTGTCCATTGCTTTAAAACATTAGTAACATTCAAATGTTTTACTGAGGCTAAGAGTCTCATCAACCTACAGTACTGTGCTTGAAGTCTTCTGTAAATGTCAATCGGTTTTACCCATTTATTCAAGAGAAACAAGTATCAGTTTGTACCAGTTTGACTTGAATGCACCTTGTATATTTCTAAAATATTTTATCAAATCATTTATTTGATCATCTTTTATCAAATTATTTATTCGATCATATTTATTTTTGATCATCTTGACACAATTTATTACAGATCAATTGTAAATGATTGTAGGCCAATTAAGACGACACAGTATGTGCAAATTTTATTAAAATTTTCCAAATGCATGTCTAGTGACTATGCTTGCACCAAAGTTGCTGATAATGCCTTTGAAATCCAGGCTTCGGACCAGTTTTTTCTCAAAGGAATGAATAGAGAGTTCATTGAGCATTTCCTGACTCATTGTGGCAAGCATATAGCTTTTACTATAGCTTTATATAGAGCTTTTAATATGGGTGGCATCTAGTTTCATTTTGCTGAATGCAGGTGCACCACCAACGCTGGTCTCTGATAATGTGGCCATTAGTGATGGGAAGTTTGAATCATTTTAGTGACTCGGTTCTTTGAATCTCGTTCATCAAAATGAACGAATCTTTTTTTGAGTCATTTAGTTCATTTCGTTCTTTTGATCAGAAATAAAATAAAAGGTTGCATTTTCAATAAAAAAATTAATTAATTCATTAATTAAAAAAAACATCACTAGAGGCCATTTTGAAAGTTCTAGCCAAATGTTGCAGTCAGCAGTATAAATGTCTGTGACATTTTAAATCCTTGATACAAAACAATTTGATAACGGTCTCCAAATTATGTGAGGTATCAGCATCCATTCACAGCTATAGCTTAACATTCAACCCACAGAAATATGTAAAGGTACAGCATTAGCTCACAAACTAGACAAGCTAGACAGATTTTATTTAGCCAAATTAATCACCTATTTTATTTACGTATGTATGTTTTACTTAGCAGATGAAAACTTGGGGTGTTACTTACATATTCAGAAGTGACTGTTGTGGTAGATAAAGTACTGCTAATGCTCAGAATGCAGCTAGAAACGTGTAAATTAGCATGAGCTAGTAGCACATGAAGACTCAACAGCAAGTATCTAGCTAGCTAGCATTACCCTTCTTTATACTACACTGTTTCTGAGGGAGGTGGTATCAGTGTAGCTTATTGGCTAGTCAACATTATTGTTCAAATAGATTTTTCAGCTATAAAACCTTTTTTACTTAGTTGTGCTTAATTGTAGCCATGAAAACAACAATCTGTAAAGTAAGTAAGTAGTTTTATACTCTTAGTTCAGTACTTTCCAGGCTATAACTTGGTCCTATCTGTCAAATTCTTCCTCAACCTGAATAATGCAAATTGTGTATATGGTCAGTCATATTGGGTTGCAGTAGAAGCTTTTACTTGAGACCCTTGACATTTAGGCTTGCCTGATAGTGCCTGCACAACATGTAATGGACTGAGGAAAATGGATCCAGCATTTCTTAAAAATTTCTGAAATGTCAAGCCTTTGTGATGCATCACATGGCTGTCTCTCCATTAGCTCTTGAGATCACATCTGAGTCAAGCAGGTGGACATGCTTACTGCTGTGCAGGATTCTCTCTTAATCATGTCACACACTACCCCACTAGAGTGTTTAAAGCTGATGACTCTTAAGCTCACTTTACCCTCTCATAACAGTCTCTTTGAGAGCCTGCTTTTGATGAACGCGGTCCATTTTGCTCTTTTCACATTAGCAACAATAAAGGAGCTTGACGTTTGCTGATGCACATAATCCAAGAACAGTGGCTTTCACTGAATGGACTAAGAATAGTGATTCCTCCAGGGCCTATATTACATTAGATAGCCTCTTCTTTTGCCTGGGAGATTTACAGTAGATTTTGTCAGGAAATGGCTATAGTGTTAGGGGCTCATAAATTTTTAAACCTCACCTTCCTATATCACTGCCTGGTTAAAAAAACAAACCTTTTACTTTCAGGCCATATTTAAAAAATATGTTGTCAAAGCATATGATTTTTGAGAATTCATTCATTCATTCATCCATCTTCAGTAAGCTCTTTATTCTGGTCAGGGTCATGGTGGTTCCTGGGCCTGTCCCAGGAATACTGCGCACAAAGCACTTGGTTGGGACAAAGCTTAATCAAAGTATCACCATACACATACACATTCATAGCTAGTGGTAATCTACTGTACCCACTCCTCATCCACTAACAATTTTGTGCCATTAAACCTGGAGAAACCAGAAAAAACCCACAAGTAGGACATGCACAAAAACTCCACACAAATAGTTTCCCACGCTGTCACATGACCCTGGAGTCATTTTTGTTGTTTTTTGTTTTTTGAAAGAAAAAGAGGCCAAATTTGCCTCGTCTGCCCACTTGAAACCAACCAAATGGCGAGTAGGAGAAATGGATGAAGGGCAGTGTGAAAAAGTGTGAAGGATGAATGTTTCCACCACTGTGCACTTGGCCTCATTATTCTGTAATTCCACCATTTTGTTTGGCAAAAACCTGTTTAAATTAAGGAGAATAATAAGTTATAGCATTTAATTTGTCTGTATCCACCCACACCACACAGATGGTATTCCAATGACAGTGTAATGAGAGAGGTCCTGGGACTATAGTGATCTATAGGGAAAAGTATCGGACTCCAGGCTCTAACAACAGCCTAGTTAATCAAATCCAAAATGGGGATCTGGTGTTTCACTAAACTGTCATCTGTGTCAGGTTACAGAAAGGGTATCCTGCAAGTCCTATAGAAATCATTGCCCTTAGGTATAATATTAGTCCAACTGGAGGAAAAGAATGAGACAAAGTAGAAAATATAAGTGGGTGAGTGGTTGAAATTGTACTAAAAGTAAAATATATGCAGATTCCAAAAAACCCACAGTGAATCATAAAAAGAAAAACCTTTTGTAAATTTGCACTAATGGAAAGTTTGCTTGACCCATTATAAAACCTCATTTACATTTATATAAGGGTTAACTGGCAACTGATTTTCCCATTATGGTTTGGTGCATTAGGGCTAACTGTTAGAGAGCATAATGCATTAAAAGGAAATCACTGATAACACACCCTTGGGGTTCCTACCAGAAATCCAGTCCATCATGTGGAATAAATGCCAGTGTACATTACCAGCTGAGACACTCTGTAGTTTACAGACCACCGACTCTCTCACACGCGCTCAGATCAATTATTCAATGGTGTTTACATTTTGCCTGACTGGAATTTAATTCCTTTCCTGCCATTTGCACTTGGCCAGTTTAAACAAATAAGCTTCTGCATGTCTTTAGTCATTGCTGCAGTTTGATCCCATTTTCCACATGACCTGCTTTTAGATGACCTGCAGGAGGTTGGAGCTCTTTGTATCCCCCTTACAATTTGAGTCAAGGAAGCCTGATCATTCCAGTCAGCCAACCTACTCTGGTAAATACAAAGTACATTTCCCACTTCTTCTTGGAAACAAAAGGTCCAATAACCTTCATGAACGAGATTCTCACGACTGCTTTCACTAATGGCTGGTTGTGATATTATGTGGGAGGGCTAAAATCTATTATCTATCAATAACTTGTAAATGAAACTGTTAGGGTTGAGCAATGTGTTACAAAGTCTTATTGATGGAACAATGTGGGAAAAAATAGCACTCACACATTTTTCTTTCCAAGTGTGTAATGCCCTGCTGAACTCATGCCACATGTCCATGGATTACCAAACATGTTAAACAGAAAAGTTTCTTTCATTCAAACAAAATCATTTGGATTTTGTAAATAAAATGATGTGAGAGTAAATAATCCAACATGTACATGTTCATTACACTCACTGGCTGTACTTCACATGTGCCTTCTCGATCACTGCTGAAGAAGTTAAAATGTGTCAATGACATGGGCTGAAAAATATCAGTCCAAATGGAGATTACTGTAAGTCTACAGGGCATTTCACACTGCATGAATCTACAGACTCAAAGTTTTTAAGATACCAGGGCTTAAAATGCTAGGCCATTTATACCTGCTGTTCTGCTACGTGGTAGGGGTGTTGTGCCATCTATATGTGATAAAATTATTAATATCTACTATATAACTATATTCAAAGGGCATTGGTGGCTCAGTGGTATTTGTCTCACCTGGCATGCAAAAGGCCCATGTTTAATTCCCACCCAATGCTTGCGCCAAGAAGGGCATTCGACCCACCTGCAGAGGTGTCAAGTAACGAAGTACAAATACTTCGTTACCTTACTTAAGTAGAAATTTTGGGTATCTATACTTTACT
>JAQMYL010000002.1:22320101-22346346 GCA_030014365.1 Clarias pachynema | reverse complement strand
TCTAAAGAAGTCTTTTTAAACCCTAGTATCCATACTTCTACTCAAGTAATGAATGTGAATACTTTTGACACCACTGCCCACCTGTGCCGGGTTGTTGTGTGTTTCGGATGATCCGCTGTGGCGACCACTTGATGGGTACAGCTAAAAGGCTAACAACAACAAGTATAGCTATATTCAGATTTAGACTGAAAGTGGTCTTGGTCTATTCATCCTTGGTGAGTATGGGGTTTTAAATTATGAAAGGGACAACTTTGTGTGTGTGTGTTTGTGTGTGTGTATCCTGTGTGATTCCAATCCTGATGCGCACTTCTCATTTCAACCATATGTTTAAGCAAACTTTCATTAAAAAAAATGTATTTAGTTTATTTAATCTGTTCAAATTTGATTTGGAATGGAATGCAGACATGGAAGCTTCACAAGGCTTGCAAGACTACAACAGGTTGATCAAAATATATCAGCACAATGTGTGGTCCAAACTAAAAAGCTTATCCAAGCTTATGCTTGCCAGCTGCCAGACTTTTATTTTTTTTTTGGACATTTGTTAGTGTGTTGTTAAATGCCTTAGTATAATTTTTATGAGATCGGAAATGCTAACAGTATGAAAAATATGCTAACAGATATGCTGTCATTTAACTACTTGGCACATTATTTGTTCTGCTGAAGATTTTATTATAGGTTCAATTCTCCCTGTAATTCAAATCCTCACACCTACTGTACTGTAAACCTAACTGTTTTAATTGCTGTTCAGAGAGAGCAATCATTTCTTTGATACCCTTAACGTGTTCAGTCTTTCCAGCTATGCCAAGCCCGTTTTCCACAACACACAAAGGCATTGCTGTACTGATAAACCAGACCGTTTTATGGTCCGCACTTGTACTTTGAACATCTATCTTCTGATATCAAGCTGCCACCTTTAAATAAGGAACTGGTTGGTTTGTTAATCCACTGTTCTGTTCTGTTCTGTTCTGTTCAGCACTATGCTATGTTAGTATATATTATTTTGATTTTATTTATTTATTTATTTGTTGGTCTAATTAAATCAGACAGTCTTTTGAACCACTGAAGTGTTTTATTGCTACAGTAGGTCACAGAAAGCCATTGTGACCATGAGGCACTTTCCTGTAAATTCCAATCCAGACTGTGCTCACTGTTGTTTATCAGTCCTCACTACAGATGAATGACAATCAATTAACTCGGCAGACCAGAGCACTTTGTCCCCCAGATCATCTCACAGATAAGCACTTACATCGACAAGACCACATTGCTGGAAACTTTTAACTTTTGTTCTTGTGAAGCAAGCTAATGTAGACAAATAGGATTTTTTTTTTTTTTAGCTAAAATGCACAATAGATATTTTAAAGGCCAAGCTGAATATAGCCTTTAACTAAAAGCAGTTGTTAATCATTAATGTCAGTATAAATATTGCATTTGCTTTGTTAATTAACTAAAAGATAATTGCAGAAAAAATGTGACAGCCAAGGCCGTATAAAATGATACGCATGACCACATTATCCAAAATGTCTTTGCTAATAAAATTAGCATACTGGAATACAGTCTTTATGACCAGCTGGGGTTTTTATAGATACATGTCTTTCCTGTGATTCAAAATTTAATTAAGGTTCAGTGTCATCACCAATGACACTAAGGGAACGCATTGATCTTTTTTTTACCATTTAGCTGACATAAAAAGCCTAAAAATATGTAATGCCAGGTCTTTACGATCGCTGGGATAAAAAAAAGTTGATTAATTAAAAAAAAAACTCTTTTAGCTAACATCAAATCACATAAAAAACCTTTAATGGCAGGTCAGTGTGATTGCTAAAAAATTGCCATTGTTGGATCTTCAACAATAAGCTATCAATATGAATTATAATGAGTGTCACTAATAGACAGCTCTTTCTGTCTAGGAGAACCAAATTTTATCTTTTATAAGAGCATTTTTTAGCACTATCAAAGAGAAATTAAAAGTAAGCAGTAGTGCATGAATTCTAAAAAAAAAAAAAAAAAAAAATTTTTTTAATTAACTTTTAGTTTGCTTTTTTCACTTCTGCAGCATTGATTAAAACTTTACAAATAATGTTTACCTCAATGTGCTGACTTGTTTATACATAACACAGGACACAGCTGTGAGGGAAAGAGCAGTGGGTAATATTTCTTTGACTAAAAAAAAAAAAAAATCTGATCTGTCATTCTGGCACCTGTTGTAACCGAACTGTTACAGCCAGACCAAAAGACAGTGCGCCAATGCTTTCAAACATCTCTTAGAGCTGGTGGCCTTGTGACCCTGAACACCTGCCAACTGCATCCCTCAGTCTACATTTGCTTCAACAGACCGAATTCAAGAAAAATACGATGTTAAATTCTGATGTCAGAAATGGAAATAAATTGTCCTTGCATGGCATGCAAAATGTTGTAGATGTGTCTCTTCATTTATAATCACTTATAATTTGGTGGTGCTTCGATCAAAATGCATTATACAGTAGGCTGGTAATAATTCCTTTTAGTGCAGGAATGCAAAACATTCACATACTGTAAAATTAGTGACTTACATTAAAAGCCTACATTATTTAATCATAGATTTAACTCAATATTTAATTTCTATTTTTTATTAATATTATTATTTAAGCCCTCCTTATTCATAGTCTGATCAAAATGTTTCTTATTAATATCACCTGTGTGTAGTTCATGTTCCATAGCTTTTGTTAACTGCCTGGTTAACTGAGTGGTTTGAAATTAGTTTTTTTTTTATTGTCAATAAAAACACCTTTAAAGACAAGCACTTTAAATAAGGGGATAGAAAATGCAGACCTACTGTACTACTGTTCCTTCTTTAAAGTCTCACCAGACTTCTGAGGTAGTTTTAAGGCAAAGTTTCTCTTACACAATATGCCTCTTTTTCCTCGATAATTTTTTAAAATCTTTTTTTCATACTTATTAATTAAGTAACAGGCAATTGCCTGACCAATGTTACTTACAGCATAGTTAAAAAAAATACAATCAAGCTAGCTAGCACCACAATCTGTTCACTACAGTATGTTTATTTTGTTAATCCTGATGATGCTCCTGCCATGTGTCAACTGGAGGCCAAAATTGGCCCCTGCTCTCCGTCTGGGACAGCTGGAATTCCTCTTGTCAGCTAAAGTGCACAAGCTCATAGTTCTGTTTAGCTGCTGTGATGTTGCATGAGCAGCAGCTCAAAACAATGCAGTGGCTAGCTTTAACGGCTAGTGGCTCGAGTGTAAATAAGATCTGATGAGCTACAACAGTGGAAGACCACATAGGATCCCAGTACAAGCAGAGACACAGGCTCATGAAAACTAGAGAAAACTAGAAAAATGTCGCCAGGTCAGATAAATTATGATTTCTGCTGAATGGTACACACATGATGTTGTCTAGTGATGGGAAGTTTGAATTATTTTAGTTGAATCTCGTTCATCAAAATGAACAAACCTTTTTTTGAGTCATTTAGTTCATTTCGTTCTTTTGATCAGAAATGAAATAAAATGTTACATTTTCAGTAAACAGACTCAAAACACGTCTACATACACAAATTTTGGCTATAGTTTCAGTAATGAAAATATTACAATGCAGCTAAGGACATATTATGATAAACAGAATGAGCAGCTCACCTCTCATATCTTCTGGTCCGAATCGTTTGTTCTTTTGCCACGTGACTCTCATAGACGCGATGCAGTGCATAAATGTCTTTTACTCCGAATCATTCGTTCTTTCGAATCTATTGCACCGCATAGTGTCTATGGGAGCCACGTGACAAAAGAACGAACAATTCAAACCAAAAGACTCAAAAGGTAAGTACTCATTTCTGTTTCCTGTACACAACCTACGGGGGCTTTGCGATGCTTTGCGATGCTTTGCGCATGCGCGCCCAGTAGAAAATGAATGAATCACTCTCCGAGACTACTCGTTCTTCTGTGTCACGTTAAAGACTCGATCAAAAAGAACGATTCCTTCATGAACAACCCACTACTAATGTGTTCTTGCCACACCTCAGGCTGTTAATATCAATCACTTAAATGCCACAGCATATTTCAGTTTCAGTACTGATGTCCATGTGTATCCCTTCATGGACAGAATTTACCCATCCTCTATTGGCTACTTGCAACATGTTAATGCACCATTTCACAAAGCAAAAGGCATTTCAAACTGCTTTCATGAACATGATAATGAGTTCAGTGGAATTCAGTAGCCTTCCCAGTCACTGGATCAGAATCTTGAGAAGCAAAGTGAAGCCCTGTCCAGTAGAGACATTCCACGAGGGGTGATAATGGATGGTAACAGCACTGGGATATTTAGCTACACAACCAGCAAGAGAACACACCTGATAATGGCATGTTATAGAGCGTGACCAAGGGAACTACTTGGTGTGTGGGACAAGGGATTGTACATCTTAGCACACTAGCTTTGAATTTAATGCTATTTGGAATTTGACCCCAGAAGCTGGAAGTTAGCTGATACTGTATACTAAAGTGGAATAAGTGGAAGTATATTTCATAAGTTCTCCATGGTTTATTCTCCTAATTTTTTGGTGCCATAGTACCGGTAGCAATTTAAAACTACTTTAACCCTGTTACACTTACTGTCAGTCGTGATTAGTTAGTTCCGGAAGAACAAAATAGCTGGTTAAATAAACAAACAAAACATGATCTGCTGTAAATAATGGTGTTTTTGGAACTATTGTATAAAAGTAGTATCATACATCATTCCATACAGCCGTGCTGATAGTCAGTACAGCAGCACTTCCTCTTTGTGTGATATTAGTTAATTAAGCTGCTGGGAACGATGGTACTGTACATCCCTTATAATTAGGATTAAACTTTAAGTATTTTAAATTGTTATTGTCATGTTATTTATGTCTTGAATTTTAAGGTTGTGAATTTTTGAGGTCTTGATCGATGAAAGCCGAAAGTTCCACTCTGTTGCTCTAATTCATCCTGCCTTTTTAACACAAGTCAAATGTAATGAAGAGTTCGAAACGGCCGGCTTGGCAGCTGACTAACTTCCATTTCAATAATGTCTTTTGAAGACTGCCCTGATAGAAACCTACTATATATCATGCTGTCTTTAATTAGATCCATTGTTAAAGATATTTGGATTGAATCCCTACATCAGCTATCTGTTTAAAAGTTCAGACAGTTAACGAGCTTAAAGGAACTCAGTTAAATGCCTTATATCATTTAAGGGTACTAAAAACAAGCAATGCTGTTTCCATTGTGTCCCTGGATTTATAAAAAAAATTATTGTTGGAGAGTGGCTGTCATTATCCTGATGCCCCATTGCTATTCTGGTATCATTTATGTAAATCATTATGTCTTTTACTTTAATTGCAGTTAAACTCCTTTCTTGTCATTAACAGAATGACGTGTATAGTATGTTCTTTTCCTTCATGCTCTGTGGCTCTGCCAAAAAGGATTGTGCCAAGCACGCCATGTAATAAACCTGGTTAACTTGTTAAATGCTGCTACGTAAAATTCAGGCTTCAATTCTAATACAATTTAAAAATCTACCAGGCATGTGTTATAAAAGCAGAGCAATCAATTACAACCCAGCAGTTAGGGGGAAAAAAAATATTGCACGTGGGTGGACTTGGACATGTATGCGTGTTTTGTGGATAGACCTCCGTTTTCTGTGTTTTCCTTTTGATGCCAGTCAGCTTGATCGAAAAATGGGGAAGGGTTTAACTGAACTTTGTGTCAGTAGGGTGCAGCTAAAAAGAGGAAAATGCTAGACCAAAGCATCCTGTAGTTATGAAGTTCAGGGAAAAAAAACATCATGATGAAAGCCCAACATTCAGACAGCAAACATACAAAGGCATATGTGAAATCTCAAAGTCTTAGACTATTACATTTGTGTACAGTGGTGAAATTTGAGGTTTTGTGTCTTTAAAAAGCGCTGTGTGTATAACAGACATGTCAATGTGTTCAATGAAAGAGAAACCCAGCCGTATTTTATTGATATATTCAATCAGCTGCCTTAGGGGCATGTAGGTTCAGCTGAGGTTTAACATTTAATTGCTCCAAACAAAAACATGGTGACACTGTAACCATTTCAAAGCATCTGATACCATCCTGCAAAAAATAATGGCTCAACATAAGCTGAACATAAGCTCTTGAGTCACCTCGTTTAAATGTAACAAACATTTGAAATAATAAGCTACTGAAAAATTAACCGTCACATCAAGCAACATGGTTTCAAATTGCATAAATAAAAAAATTCAGACAGATGAATCATAACATTCTGACCTTTGATAACCAACTATACACCATACATCAAACTGGCACCCAAGGCTTACCCATGACCTTGGGTTTGGTCCGATTCCGTAGAAAAGCTAAGGTAGCAAAAATCGCTGAGTAAAAGTCAAAGCTGGCCATAAAAAAGTCAACAGAGCACCATGTGCAGCCCCCAAACTCCATAGATCCCAATTCAATTGATCACCCATGGGATGCACTTGACAAACAAGTCCAATCCATGGGACCCTGCAACTCACAGCACCCGGATCATCTGCAAACGTCCTGGTGCCAGACACCACAGCACACTCCAAGAGGCTTTGCAGAGCCACGCTCCGAAGGGCCAGGCACCCCAGTGGCACAAGGGGAACCAAAAAACTAGGTGGTTTTAATGTTAATGGTTTTAATGGTATTTCTGATTAGTGTAATGCTGTCAAAATTAAACAAACCTATATGTCAGGGGGATTTCTTCATATGAATAGTTATGGTTTATGACAACTGGGCAAGCTAACTACAAATGAAAAGAAATCTCAAGTTTTGATCTATGATTACTTTATGGACCTTCTACACTAAAATTCTACACCACAATAGTTTACACTATAACTTACAAATGAACTTATCTTCAGCTAAGACAGAAAGTTAGCATGATTGATTATAGACAATGCTAAGCTGGTTTGCTAGCATATCAGATTTCAAGACAATGACGGTTAAAGCGTGTGTGTGTGTGGTTGGGTTACGATCTTTAAGCTTAAATACAATACAAATACAGATATTTGCATATCCTTACTGTATGTTGTAAACTATTTTTGTTCTGCAAAAATACATGAATTATTCATGAAATTGCATTAAGGAAGTGAAATGCAGAAATGTTTTGAAGAACTTGCTGCAACAAAAAGCATGTCAGTATCTTTTTTTTAGTTTAATGTTTTTTATTGCTAAATTGAGCTTGTCAGGCTCAACTTTTCAACACTATTGTATGAAAAAAAAAATGTAAACAGTTGTTTAAGGGGAAAAAAAATTAAACGGTTGCCAAATATTGCAGTTGTATGATGTCTGATGTACTTAGCTAAATATGGAGATCTGGTTATCTTATAATGAGCATGCACCCACCAAGCATGGGGGGGCATGCAAATTCCATTCACGCAGAGGCGGGAATCAAACCGGGAAATGATCCCGTACACTGGAGGTGGAAGGCGACAGCGCTAATCATTAGCCACCATGCCACCCAACTCGATTCATTTGAATATGGCCTTTTACAAAGGAAGTTGTAACAAAGCAGCTTGACAGAAATATGCATATAAATTCCAAATACATACTATACATTTTACATATATTAATTTATCCAACTATAACTAATCAATAGTATCCACATTTCAAGGATTTCAAACTGTAGTGATACTGTTCTATTTATTTGTTGTTCAGAATTTTCCCATCAGTACCATGAGAATGTGATTGAAATAATAGGTTTCTATATAATTATTTCTGTCCTAAGGGCTTAATTTGACAAACCACCATTGGCTGGCTAGACGCTAGGCTTTCCTTTTCCGTTCATTTGACTTTGCTTAGAACATTTTCCAGCAAACATAATGCAGCAAAATTCAACTCTTAACCACGTTAAATTGAGACTCTAAGTAGCAAAATGTATTTAATCTCATTAGATAACTAACAGCGTTAAGTACATTTAGAAGGCATCATGCTAACAAAAACAGTAGCTTAATCATCATACCTCAACTGCACATTAAGTTTGATGAAACAGATTTGATTTTTTTTTTAAAGCTAACAAACTCAGTTGTGCTAATTTGTGCAAAGCATGCTAATTACTGTAGCTATGACCTTTTACCAGACTAATTAGGATTTAGCTACAAACATGTGTCCCCTCTTTTAATTCTATGCTTTTTTTTTCTTCTTTGAAACATAATAAAACTCATCATAGACTGTCTCAGTTTAGGTAAATACAACCTCAAACAAACAACTTTTTTTTTTTTTTTAACCATGCCAATATTTATTTAATAAAAAATGAACCCCAAAAGAAAAAAGAAAAGAAAAAAAAAACATGTGGGTAATACTAACTCTATAGTATGATTCAATAGCTTGTAGATTTATATTTAAAACCAATAAATTGAAGTGATCCATTCCTGTATAACCCTATCATTCTCGCACATTGCTTTGGTCCCTTCTTCTTTAAAACATCACATGCCACAGAATTTTAAATGGGTAGAGGTCTGAACTGGCTAAGCCATTCCAAAACGTTGATTCTTTTCTTTTTCAGCCATTCTGATGTTTACTGGTGTGCTTTGAAACAGTGTACTTCCTCCTGGCAGCGTTTCCAAACAAACCATACTTATTCAGTCTTCTTCCGATTGTGCTGCCATAGACTTCAACTGAAAAATGTCAGTAAAGCCTGTAGGGTGTGAGATGTAGCTTTTTAAAAGTGTATTTATCTCTCTGAGCATTGCACCAGGGTGAATGTGCTGGGACTTCCACTCCTGGGAAAATTAGCAACTGGTGAATAATTATTCTCACTGTAGAATATTGAACTCTAAATTTCTTTTTTTAGAAATCGTTTTTATAACCCTTTCCAGATTGATATGCAGTTTTTTCTCTCTCTAAGAATGGTGCTTATGTCTATCCCTCGCGGCATCTGTCAAAACATATGCTTTTATAGAGGTTAGCACACCTGCTGGTGATCAATCAACCAAGAGCTGATGATTAACAGCACCTGGCTGCAACTTACCCTCGGAAATCCTCTGGGGTACTGAGTATTACCCACTTTTTTTTATGGCTTCATTTTTGTTAAATAAATAAATAAATAAATAAATATTTTTAGTTGAAAGGCATTAACTTTTACACACAATATTTTATAGTACAGTATATTTATGAAACAGTTGAAAGGACTGAAGCCAAATTGGACATGCATTAATAGATGGGAAAGTGGTTAGGTCCACTATTATAGCTAGGTTGTGTCTATTCTAAAAGGGGTTGGCATGATTTCTCCAATCAAATCCTTCATAGTTAATTTGACAAAGATTTTAAATTATTTGCAAATAAATCTACTGTATTACCTTTTAAATAGTACAAACAGCTAGATTTGCCTTTCACACAAACCAAAGGTGCTGCTTCCGTCCAAATCTGGTAAACTTAATTCCTGAATGTGTGTAGTGAAAATTTTACCATCAAAGCGAGGACTTGTGTACAGAGAAATTTGAAGCTTGCAAAACTGCAGACTAAAGCATACCGATCGGATTTCTCAGGATCTATTAAACTAAGATCTAAGATCCACCACTCTGTGAGCTGACAGCTATATACTAAAAGGTGTGGACTGTAAAGATAGGAAACAAAGAGTGAAACATCATCCTCCAGCAGCACTCCTCCCAGCTTGCTGTCTGCACTCCAACTACTTTTCCAGTCCTGTCACCTCTCCTTCCCTCCCTAGGGGTTCGCTAACACTACTCATTCCTGATAAATCACAGGTCCCTCTGATTGTATTTATCAGGTCATTTGCACTCCCCGATCTACCATACAGAACATGACCAAGGTTAGCTTCATGATCTAGGGTAGCATACACTGTAGAGCATGTTCCACTCATCTCTTTATGTCTGAGCTTCAACAGATAATCCAACAAATTAATAGTGTACAGGGAGCGAAAAGATGCAGGTGATTACAATATGGCAGTTATTACAGTTAAGATGAATGTGCTGGAGGAATAACTCTATGTGTATATAAATCCACAGTAAATGGATAGGCACAGGTTCTGAATCTAAACCAATTTAGTCCACTTCTTTAGGCAATATGATACAAAAAGACAACAACAACAAAAAAAGATTTGTCAAGAATAATACATTCGGTTTGCCTGATAGACTATGTAACCATTCCATTGTTCATAAGAGCCCTTTCACTGAGATTTCAGAAGAAACCTAAAGAGCTCATTAATGACATTAATTAAACATATGGCATTCCAACATAGAAGCACGTCTAGTCATGAAAGATGCATGACTAACCTTAGCTGACATCTCACCCACCCACAAGCCATAAGTACATACACAAGGATGGCTATTTTCCAAAACAAGGCAATATTCTCTTTGGAATGTCAGGAAAGTGTCTCAAGGGTGATCATTTTCAAGTCTGTTGTCATGTCTGTGGGCAAAGTGGGAGGGAGATTTCACAGGGACAACAAAGGTAGTCTTACAAATGTGAAGCAGACTACATCAGTCGAACGGTCTAGGCAATCAAAAGAAAGAAGGGTAGGTGGGGACTAGGACATTGTTTCAGTGAGGAACAGCTATAAGGCATTTTCAGCTATGGCACCTAACCAAAAAAAAACATTATTACTCAGAACGACAGCTTAAATGTCACAAACCAGGAGGCGTGAAGACTTCCTGCAGGGCCTCCACATCTCCCCCGTTTAGAAGCGTTTTCTAGATGACAAGACATTCAGAGCAACAATATATACTGTATATAATTTTATTGATTTATATATTTATTGCATATTAATTAAGATCATCAAACAAATTGTAATATTACACAAAGATAAATACAAATAACAATTTTATAAATAACAATTTTATTTGTATTTATTATCTTCATTTATTAAAGGAAAAACACGCCTGGCTCTATGTGTAAAAGTAATTGCCCCCTAAATATAATAACTGGTTGTGCCACCTTGGTGGCAACAACTGCAATCAAGCTTCTGTGATAACTTGCAATGAGGCTTTTACATTGATGTGGAGGAATTTTGTCCCACTCTTTTTGCAAAATTGTTTTAATTCAGCCCCATTAGAGGGTTTTGAAGCATGAATGGCCTATTTAAAACACTTAAACCTCAAGCGGCACAAATACTGTGCGTGCCGGCAACACAAGGTCAATAACAATAAAAAAAAAAAAAACTGCTTACAGTATATGAAAGCCTTGCCGGTGTGTGTCAGGTAGAACAAATGTCATTTTAGTGAATATGTCACTCTCTACTGCAAACATCTTGAACCTTATATGTTGATCAAAAAAACAGCAAATAATGGCTAAGGGTTTTAAGGGTTACAGTCATCTTAGTCAGATTTATGTTCAGACTAGGCCACTCTACACCTTTTATTTAGGTCACTCTAAATGTTTTTTTTTTTCTTCCTTTGAGCCATTCAGAGGTGAACTTTCTGGTGTGTTTCAGTTCATTGTTCTGCGGCATAACCTAAATGCACTTGAGGTAAAGGTCATGAACTTGTTGGTCAGATATTCTTCTTCAAGATTATCTGGTAGAACCCAAAATTTCATCCATATGGTTCTCTCAGTTACCCAGGCCTGTGTGTGGCTAATAAAATTTAACTCAGCTTTCCAAAAAACAGCTCATTCATGATTTTGCAAGTGGGCAATTACTTTTTCACATAGGTCCAGGTAGCTTTTCTCTCTCTCTCTCTCTCTCTCTCTCACTATATATATACGCATACAAAACACGCACACACACACCTATCTTTGTTGTCAAAAACCACAATGTTGAAATGAAAGCACTATTTTCATTTCCATGATTGCAACAGACAGGGTGACAGAAACCAGAGCCACAGTCATGTCACGTTCTGCAAAGCTGCCAACTGATTGATAATGAATTGCTTGGTAGGTGTCAGAGACAGGTCCCGGTGTCAGAGAGCAGTCAGTGTGCATGAGACAAGATCAACTCATCAAATGACATGCAGAAAAGCAGAAAGTTGCCTGCGGCAGTGCTTGGGTGAAGAGCATACCATGGTCCTGGAGAAGAAAAATATTTAAGTAAATACGCTGGTGTTTCAGGGGCTTAATGGACCATTTAGACTATAACTGCTACTGTGACATCAGCTCTAGACTATACTCGTGCCTCCCTTAATGAAGAATGTTTTGCTCTTAAACAAATGGAAATAGTCTAGCTGGACAGGAGGTGCACTCTGGAGTCTATTGCTTTTTGTCTGGCGACTATCGAAATTTTTATTGCAGTAAACCTGGGCGTGGACGATCAAGATTTCCAAGTAATATCAGTTTATTTACTGTTGCAAGTTGCGTTTAGTGTACCACCATAAAAAGCCTGCAGATAATGTCTTCCTGTTTTTACACTGGTTGTGTATAAGCATTAAAAAAGATAGCAGTGTTTTGGCTTGTACCATTGTTGTGACAAGTTTAATTAAGAGACAGGAAATGAAAGTAGTTTAACCACTTCTCTTTTCATTTATTCTGGTTACATGCCAGAGATCCACACCACTTGCAAGATCAAATATACTTAAACCTGAAAGACTGTCTGTAGAAAGTAAACAGTGAACTTTAAGGACCTTCAAGGAAAAGCACTGCATAGTTTGTGAGTGCATTAGGATATATCCTATAGATGGATGGATGGATGGATGGATGGATGGAGAGATATGATTTATGAAGTGCTAATGTCACATTCAGAATACAAGAATACGGTAAGGCTGAGTGAATAGGTAGTGTGTGCTCATTTGATTTGTGTGTGGTCAAACTGCAAAACCTCTTAGTAAGGCTGAGTGACAGATGAAGATTTGTGAATAAGGAGTGTGTGCTCATCTAACCTGTGTGTTGTTAAGCTATAAAATCTCTTAGGATCTGATGTCAAGTTCAAAAGAATGCAGTAAGACTGAGTGACAGTAGAACTGTGAATATGGAGTGTGTGCCCATTTGATTTGTACTGTATGTGGTGAAACTGTAAAATCTCTTGGGATCTAATGTCAAGTTTAGAAGGATAGGTACCGTAAGACTAAGTGACAGCTGAAGATCTGTGAGTAACTGAATGCTCTGTGTTGTGTTACATCGAATATAATAGGCTATTTGAAATGTAATGCATGATTTGATCACAATAAAAAATAACATTGCGATTATTTTGACACATATTGCAATAGGGCCTAGTCTGAACATTGATTTAAATTGCGATATTTTACTATTAAATGTAGTCATTCGTTTTATATTCAAAAGTATTTACCTGGGATAACAGCAAATAATCACACAAATTATCTCATTTACAGTATTCATTATCTTAAAAGTTCAATTAGTCATTTATTTTCTATACCACTTAACTTGGATTTGGGGGGGGGGGGGTGGATGGGGTTATGAAGGGGGGTACACCGTGGACAGGGTGCCAATCCATCGCGTGGCACACACTACGGGGCAATTTAGGAATGCCAGTTAACCTAAGCTGTGTGTCTTTGCATTGTGGGAGGAAACCGGAGTACCAGGAGGAAACACAGACCAGAGGCGGAAGTCAAACCCTCTACCCTGCAGGTGTGTGACCACAGTGCCAGGCACTACACCACCGTACTGCGCCACCTTAAAGGTATAAATAAATAAAAAAACCTTAATGTATTGACCTACTCTACATAGACTATTCACTATGCATATACTGTATTAACCGTAATAAATTGTAGGCTTTTGCTATTAAATAATTGCACAGGTCCATATTATGATTTCGATCATTATTCGATTAAATTGTGTAGTGCAAGCGCTAAATGTAACGTAGCCTGTGTGTTCTCGTCTTGACCAGGACTCCCTAAAAGAAATGATCTTGCCAATTTCCTGGCTAAATACTGTAAATGATACCCATCATCCATCTAGAAGCCCCTGTAGTGCAGCTAGTAACCATGGAAGCCAGTGGTGATTACCATTGTATTTATACAAATGGAGTAGGACCTCCGGTCAATATTCACACACTATGGGCAATTTGGGAACACCAATTAGCCTAATCTGCATGTCTTTGGGAGGAAACCTGAGTACCTGGAGGAAACACACCAAGCACTGGGAGAACATGCAAACTCCATGCACACAGACACCAAGGCGGGAATTGAACCTGGACCTTGGTGGTGCAAAGCGACAATGCTAACCACTAAGCCATTATACTATGATACAAGTATATTAAATATGCAGTATTGTAATATATGTTTGGAAACAAGTTCTGTATTAGTGTACTTGTCGTCCTAAGCGTGACAGCTTGTTGCCTTGCAGGCATGCATGCAGAAAAATGAACATTCTAAGTGGGGTGTAAGCAGGCGGAGAGAGGAGAGCACGCGCACTGAAAAGCCTATGGATTGCTCTGATTAAACCGCGTAAAATGATGCACCAGCGCATGCATGCATACATAAGCGGAGCGGGGTTATGAGGGATGTAGTCAGTGGAGGAGATCACAGAGAAGGAGGAGACCCGGACAGGCCAGTTTACTTTCTCACCGTGGAAACCATCGCGCGCGCGCCTCCGCCGTTCAGCCAGTGTGCCGCGCGCGGGCTCTCGCGCACGCTAACAGGCGCTCGCTCCTATCAGTTTCGGCTGGAAAAAAGCGCTCCTTGGAAAACTATACATATATATATTTATTTTCTCTATATATATGTATTTAGATGGTTTTTATGTTTCTTTCTCGCTGGTTGTTTTCGACTCAGCCTGCGCGACTTATCGGTGAACCGAGAACTTGTCCATTTCCGTGTGTACAACCGTACTCAGATGCGAGGATGTGCTTTCCCACATGAGGGTTTAGAGCCGTGCCATGGTTTTGACCCGGGGTCTCCTCGAGAAAATGGTGAGAGATTTCTTACACTCATTCCTGAAAATGTTTGTTAGTTATTGTGCAAACTATGTCTTTGAAAGAACGCGCTCGGCTTGATTGTTTATTTATTTATTCATTTGGAAATCCTCGCACATCAACACGCCGTGATGTTCTGAATGTATTTTTTTGCTTTAGCTGTGCGTAAGATATTAAAAATAGCCTACAATATTTATTTCACGCTAATGCTATAAATACATGGTTGTTGACGTCATTTCTGAAGCTCAGAAACAAACTAACCCAAGTAGTAACGAACTTATTCCAAATGAGACACTCATGTGTGTCAGACATTCAGTTATTAATGCACACAAATAGTTTGAAATCATTACTGTGGTGTCTGCATAAAAGGTCAGCAGCCTGCTGTTACTATAAGTTTTTATTATTATTATTATTATTATTATTATTTTTTTTTTTTTTTAAGGTTACTTCTGGGTGATTGATGAATACCTCTAAATGGTGGCCCTCGGAAGATTTCGATCCCAGCATGGTGTGTTATATTCATTTTGAGCATAGTACTGATGATATGAGAGTTTGACCAGTGCATTATGTAATCTACAGTACGTACAGTCTATCTGAAGGTAATCGACCTCGTTCAAAGGTTCACGAGCCACTGAAACTCATCTTATATAAAATCACCTGCGTAAAACGTGTGCGCTTTGAGCGTGTACATTTCGGAGCAGAATGAAATGCAATTGAAATTAATTTGCTGATTGTTTCCACTGAAAGTTCCCCATGCTCATTATCGTGCCACAAACTGTAATGAGGGAACCTACACAACCAGGGTTTATAACTGGTGTGTGTCAAGTCCATGTTTATTTTATGTTTGGATCCGAAGCGCAGAGTGCAGCTGGGGGTTTCCATGCGGAAACGTCGTCTTCTCGCAGCCCCACGGACGTGCTGATTTTTTAAAGAGCTCACAGCCGATAGAAGTTTATCACAGACACACAGGATTGCCAGGTCACTTAGAAAGTGCCTGGTTCAATAGAATGTCAGGCATGAGAAGGATGCCGGCTGATGGATGGAACAGCGCCGACAGCCTGTCAGTGGATCAATGTATACTCACTTTCACGTCACATTATGGCCTTTCCTTAGTCTCACCTAAAAGACAAAAGTGTAACCTGAGTGCCAGCAAGAAGCGAGTGTGCTCTTCTGATACAAGGAGCAGTTTCTTAACCGTCCGTAAATGTCTGTTTTTTCTGTCAAATGTTTGCAAGGGTGTTGATTAAATGTGCAGTACAGCATTCCTGTGCATTTTGCTTTGGCAGTCACGCAGGGCTGGCTTGCTGCTCGTCACGTACTCACTTGGCTTATTTATTACATGTTTGATCAAAATGAAATTGATATACACTGTGCCCCATTCACAGGTTGATACACCCTCATACACAACATCACTTAGTACATAATAGATTTGACTGATACTTCAGCACTCACTTACTTAGAAATCTATTTTTGTATTCACATAAACTTTGTCACAATCAAGAGCATAAAGCGATTCTTTCTACTTCTAATCACAACTGAGAATTCCTATTTCTTCCTAATGCACATGCCAGTTTCTACAGATGCTAAAAGGTTTCTTTAAAAAATTTGAGCAGTGTTCGCCTAATGCATTAGCAGTAGACATGTAAATCTTTCATAAAAGGCATATAATTGTATGTTTCTCTAATTAGAAATTATAAATAATGTAGACACAAAATGAAAATTGCAAGCAAAACAATGCAAATAAAAGTCTAAAAGCTTCTCAAATGCATGAAAATGTAGTATTAACTTAATTTTAACTAGACTATCAATTTCAACAGCCTTAAGAAAAATCTGTTCACCAGAGCACAGGTGTCAAAGTCACGACTCGCAGGCTGAATACGGCCCACTGCTTCGTTTCATTCAATGTGCACAAACTTGCAAAGCATCATGTTTTAACGGTCCGTAGTAACTGCTACTCAACATTTTCACACTATGTAGAGTTTACTGCACACAGCAAGTATGTGGATCATGAAGACAAAAGAGAGATGGAAGACTAGGCAGAATGTAAATGAGCATACTGTACGTATTTGGATAGTTATCTAACAGAGTAAATAAACTAATATCATCATGTAGGGGTATTTATTTAAATTTTTTTAAGTAAAGCGACCAAATGTAAATGTATAATTGTCTTTTCAGCTTTTCTTTGGCTATTTGTGCTATGTGATTTCTTCAATATTTCACTTATTAATAAAAAAAAAAGTCTAGAGTTGATTTAATGTACAGCACTTGCATGTGGAACCTGTCACTGTTAGCTGTTAGAATAAAATGTAGAGAGCTGCCGTTGTCATTGAAGAAAGCAAATCCTCCATCCAACCGCGTCTCCTGTGTAGGGTCACGGGCGGCCTGGAGCCTGTCCTAGGGAGTTTAGGACACAAGGCAGGGAACACCCTGGATGAGGTTAACCTAGACTGCATGTCTTTGGACTGGGAGGAAACCAGGAAAACTGGGGAAACTGGGAGGACTGGGAGGAGTTCCTGTAGGGAGCCCAAAAAGCTTTCAAGCATGCAAATTGCACACACAAAGCTGAGGAAAGGTTCAAACCTCCAACCCCGGAGGTGCAAGGGTGACAGTACTTACCATGACACCTAAGACAATCATTAGGGTAAAAAAAATCAGAGAGATGGATTTAGTTGTGGCTGAATCAATTATTTTCTGGTAGCTCAGGAACACCAAAGGTCTGGAAGACCACAGAAAACAGCTATGGTGTATAGATGTTTCCCTGGTGAAGAAAAACCCTTTTATAAGAGTAGAGGGGTTATACCACAAAACAGGTTTGCAGGGTTAGATTTTTTGCCCCCTTTTTAAAAAAAATTTTTAAAAAAAAAACTTTTGGTTAAACTGAGGCTTATCAATACCATGAAAGCAGCTATCATAGCGGTTGGTTGATCACCATGGCAACTTACTCTACATGGCTAACCTACTCCACACTGAGCGTGTATAAAGCCCACCTGCCCAATTAGAGCCCTTTCTTTGAGAAGCCTGTGGAGCTTTCTGATCTTGTGAAAGGATCTCTATGATGTGCTAGAATTTTAAGGAATAGACAAAAAATGTATATGGGTTAGATACATTTTTTAATGTATGTATTTTTTATTAGTCAGCAGATAACTGAACTTACTGTACAGAACATTGCTGTTAATCTGTTATACAGTATGTTCTGTAATTGTGTGTAGCCTAAAAGGATTTCTCAAATGAATCACTGTACACACACCATTATTAGAGCATCCTCATCAGGCCATGAATTAATATTAAAAGGAAGTCAGTGCACAGCATCATGAACTTTCATACTTTCTAGAATATCAACAGTAACACAATGGGCTTTAAAAGAACATGATCATGGAATGCTTTAAGACATGTTATCCTGTTAACATGACATTGACTACTTGAATTAAATATCACATATTATACCTCTTTTTATATAGTTTTATATAGTTTAAGGTCACCAAAATGTCTATATATTTTCCAGACTCTGTCTGCTTGATTTTTTTTTTCTGATTCAGTCCTCTCTTTTAACTTTAAGTGAACTGCCCCAGAAGGGCATCATGTAAAGCCTGACTTTTTAAAAAAAAAAACATTTTCTGTCCGGTTTAAATTTATTCGGCCGCATGGAGACCCAGGATACACCTGGATACACCTACCCGATGACTCAATACGATGTCTCAGAGTCTATTTAAACAGCTCATGCAAAAACCTCTGACAGGACCTAGCCAAAGCATGTGACATAACAGTTCATTAGGAAGAAGAGAATCCCTGAGTTGGTACACCTTGTCAACATGAAACATCAGAAACCTGGGACAGATTATTTTTTCAATAATATTGATTTACTTCTGAGGTCCCCATGGTGTGCTACAGGTGGATGTCCTAGTTTAGAAGGTCAGTTGTTCATATAGACCACATAGATTATGCAGGAAAAACATGATAGAGAGATGTAAACACACAAGACTTTGTGAGCTGGAGGCCCAGTATCACTGTTTTATTCCTTTACCGATTTCATGTAGGAAATACAGCCGAAGCACTTTCACTCATCGTCTATACTGATTTATCCTGTGATCAGGGTCGCGGGGGGCCTGGAGCCTATCCCACGAAACTTAGGGCACAAGACGGGGTACACCCGGTACGCGTTGCCATCTCAGGGAACACACACACTCACACGCTCATTCACACAGTGGAACCTGGAGGCCTAAGCACTCTGTCATAGACAAATAAGAAAGTAAGGACAACAGCTTTAAAAAAAACAAGGAGCTGAATGAGCATTTAGATCAACATTTTTTTGAATTTGTATTTATCTGCTATCAAAGTTATCCAACACAGTTGTTTTTCAAAAAGCTTCCATTTTAAGCGCCAGTTTTCTGCTAGTTATTTTATTCACAATTATAGTTTAGGTCTGTACAGTACAATTTCAGGTCATGTGAATTAAAATAAAATAAGAATCAATTTCCTACAGTAAATGTATTGCACCAGCACAGCAGTGTTAGGGTTCCTGCTGGGTGGACAGCAGTGAGCGTATTGCTTTTTGCTGTTATTACGGGCCTATGTTTAAATTCTTCAGTGGAATTCATTATTATTGTTTGCTCTTTGACTGTAAAAAAATGCAGCCTTAAACCACTCCATCTCTAGCTTTTTAAAGAAGCCTTTTAGCAGGTGTGACATCCGCTCTTTTTAAAGAAAATGCCTGCAGGACTCGATGAAGAAAGCCTGGTTTCGCTTAATAAATTGTTAACACGCTATATGATTCCAGTTAAGTCAGTGTGTGAATATTTGGTTAAGTGAAGCTAGCTATTATACTGAAAGCTTTTTAACGCTTTGTGCACCACTTACTGTATATCACACACTATATATGTGAGGTGGGTAAATCTGTGTCAAAGTCAGCAATCAAGAGAAGACTTCACCCAATTATGGAGGCTCACAAAAATGATGATGTATCGTAATTTGAGTTTGACAGGGTTGCACAAAGTATGCGAGGACTCAAAGAATTCTTTCTTTCCTTCTTTCTTTATTTCTTTCGGTGTGTTTGTCTGTATATCTAATTAATCCTTTTGTCAAGATGTTGGAAAAACACTGTAGCAGTGTTAATTTTGGGTGTTATGGACATTGAACCACCATTGGTTGTTGTTAGTCTTTCAGCTGTTCTTATTGAGGGGTCGCCACAGCGGACCATCCAACCCACAACTTGCCGGATGTCCTTCCTGACGCAACCCTCCCATTTCCCATTTTATCCAGGCTTGGGACTGGCACTGCATGCAGTGTTAATTAGGCAATGCTATGTACATTGAAACACCATTGGTTTTAGGTTGTTTTTGAAAATTTCAATTACTTTAATGAAATGACGCTGAACCATGACTGCATGGAGTTGGGATGTCATTGAATGAACAACCCAAACACAATATTGACTACTGACTGAAATATATCCATGAACTGCACATGCTGCTGAAAGTAGGTTTACTTTTCTTTTCTTTCAGCAACTATGCTGATGGAGTGAGCAAGACTCAAACATCGGTTTCAGCAATGAGAGAGCTGAGTGCTTACCACTGATCCACCAGGGAACCTGCTGCTGCGGCTAAGGAATGCGCATATATTTCTTTATCATACAATGAGCGCCATAAAATAACTCTTTCATGTCAAAAAATACTAGACACCTGCAAAGTACCAAAATATTAAATTGCAAAGCAGTCGAATGGGAAAAATCAAGCTTGGATGTTATATAGTTGTTTGATGTTGTTCGAGCACCATATTACAGAGTACAGACTGTAGGTATTTAACAAAACTATATGGGACATGGCCGTGTAGCTGAACAGTGATGTACTTAAACCATTAGCCGTGTTATTCACAGATTTGTTTGTTATTCAGTAGAGATGGGGGAAGAAATAGATTCAGTTACATATTGCGATTCTGTTGTGTGGCAATCCATGTGTTCCTCTATATTTCCTTGGTGTGCTCTAAACTAATCACACATTGGCGGGCAGCACAGCACAGTGTGGAAGGAAGTGAATTATTTGCAAAGTTTGTTTAAAATTCTAACAAAATCTAAAAATGTAGATTTGTACCGAATTGTAATATAAATCAAATCTTCATCCACTGCAGGTGTCGTGAACATATTATATCAGTCGGTCCCTGGTGCGTGCGTTTCCTTTCAATTGTTTAGTGACCCTTTGTTTCACTTCCATGTGAATGAGCGTGAGTGCGTGTGTACAGTATGTGTGTGTGCACTGCGATGAATTGGCACCATGTCCCCGGCCTTGTGCCCTAAGACTCCTGGGATAGGCGTGTGTGTGAGAAGAGCTGTTTTCATCCAGTTCTGTGATCAAGATATTTTAATTAATTTATTAGGTTGAAAATATAATGCAGTGTTTAAGTAAGTTACAGAAATCCTAACCAGGAAAAAAAACAGTTACTGAATAGGAATGAATGAACGATTAAAGTCCAACTTAACCAGACTCAATAAACATGTACCACAGCATGAAGCATGACACCGCACCTTTACACACCCATGTTGCAATCTAGATTGTTATTGTCTATTAATCTCATTGAATCTATACTGTGTTACCACATTTTGCTGTGATGGGTAGGTAGTAACGATTTGACAAAACCTTCATCTCTAGTTATACTGTATTGCTTAATGACTTAACAGCATACCTTACTAATTCCACAGTCACTGTGATACCTTCATATCTGGGGAAATAGCTTTTTTATGATCATTTTTCCAACACTTAATTCTGATATGAGCCATTTTACGATTGTCTGTAATTCCTTTTAAGGGGTATTGTAGGTTTAGGAGCCGAATTTGACAGCAAATGCTTGTAGGGTTACTCTTAGGCTGAATAATACAGCAATTTTGAAGGTTCTATCCTAAACCGCCCAGTTAGGAGCCTTGTATAGCTTGGTTTTATAAATACACCACCTGGATTTTATCAGAGTTGCCCTCACAATTGACTTCTGCTACAGGCTTCCAAAGTAAATACTGGACTTGGTGAGATCGTTCATAGATATAACGCTCCATCTTCCTGGAATATATTTCAGTGACAGTCAAAACCAGTAGTGAGTCTGTGCAGTTACTAAGACCTCATTATTGACTTGTCTTGTTTTATTTGTTGGAGACTTTAATGACCGCAGTTGCTCGATATTTTATTTTCATTTTGACAGAAATGGCATCTTATTGTTTTTAAATGATACATAATCAATTCTTTTTTTTTTAAGAATTGGTAATGTTTTGAAGACATTAAGAATAATTAAAATAGACATACATGGTTCTGTGCTAAATTTGTGTTCCCATGTGTAAATAAAGATTAATCTTGGTGCCTCTTTCCATTTTAAAAATAGTTGTTTAAACAATGCAGAAGCAATAGGATTAAGAGCTAATGGATTTGACACAACTTTAAAGATTTAAAGAGCGCTATGGTGTGTGTGTGTGTGTGTGTGTGTGTGTGTGTGTGTTTGTGTGTGAATTATACTTATGATTCAAACAGAGCTGCTTTAAATGCAACAGTTGTGGGAGGGAACTTGGCTCTCGTTCACGCTCACTTGTCTAAAAATGGCCACTAAACCCAGACACTAACTTCATGACGAATACAGTTTCTACCATTACTCCTCCCTCCTCATTTGAGCTAGGAAATTATATTTCAGGGAGCAAATCTATTTTTTTTTGGCCTGATACCATGCAGTACACCAAGCTGGTGGCTGTTATTGTAATTACAATAAGGTATTAAGTTCAGGATAATGCTACAGTAAATCACATTATCTTTAAGTCATTTTGTCCAAGGGCTTTGCAAATTTAAGATTGATCTTCTGTCTTCACAATTATCGAAAATATTATTAAATAAAATTAGGATACGGGGGCATGGTGGTACAGCGGGTAGCATTGCTGGCTCACAGCTCCAGCGTCCTTCACGTAAAAAAGATGGAAACTGTGTGCTTAGTCAGATTAAAGAGAACATATTGTGTGTTAGTTTCTATCAGAATATTATCTTTGTTTTTAAAGCTAGATTAATTACTAGATTAAAATAGGTCGCATGAACACCATCAATTAATGTAGTATAAACATAAATCCTGACCTGATCCTTTTACATGTTTTCCGTGTGTCCATGGAACCTAGACACCTAGTTGTGATTGGCATCACCTTCTGGGCCTATTTCCAAATGCCCAGTGTTCCCAGGATCCAACTTGACCATGATCAGGATAAAGTACTCACAAAATTAGTAGAGATGGGGAAAAAAACAAACTGCCTCTGTATCATGATTCTTTTTATGTGACAGTTCATGTATCATCACACTTTTTTTTTAAATTATTTTTTTATTATTATTTATACAGCACTGTGCAAAAGTCTTTAGTACTTTAGGCACCATATTATCTTTACAGTAGTACAAATTTAGTTTTTTATGTCTATCATGTCTGCATTATTTTGTACCAAATCAATAAATATTTACATACTAAACTTAATATTTACATAAACAAAAATTAATTAATAAATAACAGAAGATTATTTGCATGCCTGTAAAGAAAGAAACACATTACATGATGTAAACAAAAAAAACCTAATATAGGCTCCTGGGTTTTGCATGAGAATAGAAATGAAAGTATCAAGTGTGCCAAAATTACTGGTATATCCTCCAACACGTTCAGTAAAAACTCCCAGCTGTTTTACTTATAAATAACACAATTTATGTAGAAATGTTTTCAAATTCATCTTAGCTTATGGCATTTTTTTGGATGAGCCCAAGACTAAGGGGGCGCCAGTCGATCGCCTGCGGATTGTAATCGAATAAAAATCACTTAATTTTTACTGATCGGTTGTGTCTCAACTGGCTGATCACATGAACTGATATTATAGAAAAGAAGCCCTGAAAAAGCTTACGCCTTAATCTGCTACAACTCTTATCACAAAAATAATAATGAAGAGAAATAAAGAAATGACTGCTCTGGACGAAGCAGCCTGGGTTTACTTTACCGCTTCATGCATTTTGGCTGGCAGTGAGCGACTATTGAGCATGGCTGCACACATTGTGTATGATAAGAGGAATAGTCTGTCTTTTAAAAATGCAGAAATTCTTATATTTCTAAAGAAATGCCTGCCATCGCTGCATACTAATGAGTAGCCATGATTGGCCCGACAAAGTACAAAGTGACTGATATCTGTGTTTATTTAAAAACGTTCAGTGCAGAGTTTCAATTTGTTTATTGACGTAACCTTGTTCCATGTGCTGCATTTAATAACCAGTGAGTAGAGTTGGACAGTCGCATTTTAGATTAGCATTTCTGCATTTTCTTCGGCATAGATTAGCATTTCGGCACTTTCGGTGCTAGGAAAAATTATGCTCTTTGGTGAAGCAAATTTTACTGGTTTCAGTTTCTTTATAATCTACATGCAATAATAAGAGAAAGGAATATGTTGCGATTCTATGCCTTCCAATAAGTAAAAGTTTTAAATTTATAATACTTAAATACTCACATCTCAATTATATTTGTCCACTGCTGTTTAGAAAAGTTATTTTTTTACTGCTATTCCGAATTCCGGAAAAGTTTTTTAAAATTTGAATAAAACTAAACGACTTTCGAATCACATGAGTCAATATTTTATTCACAATAGAACATAATAGAGAGCATAACACATGTTTATACAGAGGAATTTTACACTTTTATCCACTAAATGAGCTCATTTCAAATTTGATGCCTGCTACAGGTCTCAAAAAAGTTGGGACGAGGGCAACAAAGGACTGAAAAAGCAAAAATTTTGAAATGACATCAGGTCTGTAATGTGATTAGCTACTGTATAAAAGGGATGTTTTAGAGAGGCAGAGTCTCTCAGAAGTAAAGATGGGCAGAGCCTCTCCATTCTGTGAAAGTGTGCATAAATAAATTGTGGAATACTTTAAAAACAACGTTCTTCAACATCAAATTGTAAAGGCTTTGCAAATCTCATCATTACCAGTGCATAACATTGTAAAAAGATTCAGAGAAGCTGAAGAAATTTCTGTGTGTAAAGGACAAGGCCGCAGATCTCTGTTTGATGCCCCTTAGAAGACACTGCATCACTCATCGGCATGATTGTGTCATTGACATTACTGAATAGACCCAGAAATATTTTCAGAAACCACTGTTGGTAAACACTATCTGCCGTGCAGATGGCAACTAAATCTCTATTATGCAAAAAGGAAGCCATGTGTGAACATAGTCCAAAAGCACCGTCGTGTTCTGCGGGCCAAGGCTCATTTAAAATGGACTGTCCAAATTTGACGAGTCCAAATTTGACATTCTTCTTGGAAATCACGGACGCCGTGTCCACTGGGCTAAAGAGGTGGGAGACATTCTAGCGTGTTATCAGTTGAGTTGCTTCAGTTGGTCAGGTCTAGACTCAGCACAGTTATTTGCCCAAAAAAGGAGGTCAGTTGACTACCTAAATATACTGAATGACCAGGTTTCATCAATGGATATTTTTCTTCCCTGATGGCGCAGGTGTATTCCAAGATAATGCCAGGATTCAGCAGGCTTAAATTATATAAGATTGGGTCAGGGAGCATAAGACATCATTTTCACACATGGATTGGCCACCAGACTTTAACTCCACTGCGAATCTTTTTGGATGTGTAGAGAAGGCTTAACGCAGCAGTTTCACTCTCCCATCATTTAGTACAAGGTCATGGAGAGAAATGCGATTGTGTACTGGAATAAATGTTGTGACATTGCATAAGCTTATCAAAAACTGTAATCTAAGCATAATATACGGTTAGAGTCTGTGACTTTTTTGGTCAGGTAGTGTAGATTGGGGATGTAATTGTAAGCAAAAGTCATAGTTCAGTACTTGCAATAAATTTGAAAAGAAAAAAAAAAAAAACATTGAATTTCTGTTCATTTCATATAAAATTGAAATTTAAACTTTTAAACAGTGGCAAATGGGCCATAATTTCCAGAAGGCACAATATATGTCCAAAAAAGGCACATAAATTTCTTGAAAAACAAAAAAACATTTGTCTTGGTATCTAGTTGTTAAGTTGTTATCTATAGCAAATAGTATAAAGAATGTGTTACTTTAAATAAGGGATAATTAAGGGAAATCTTAAAGCATTATTTGCTGGCACACTCAGTGAACTGTTCCTTCTCGCCAGAGTAAATGGGGAGCGTCTCTTTCATGACATAATATACCAGTGCACCTGGAGTTAATTTGGGGTTTTATAGGCACATCTGAGTTTTTCCCTCTTAACAGAGTAGATGCCAAATCAATATGTCTACACATTTCAACTGGAAATAAGCAAATTAAAACTTACCTTTAAATGAGTTATACTGTGTACCATGTACGAATATTAGCTTACATTAAGACAACATACAGTCATATTGTTTTCTAAAACACTGACAATACAGTTGTTTGGGAAATAAAATACAGTGGAACCTCGGATTACGAGCATAATTCGTTCCGGAAGCGGGCTCGTATTCCAAAACACTCGTAAACCAA
>JAQMYL010000002.1:22293840-22306866 GCA_030014365.1 Clarias pachynema | reverse complement strand
GGCGGGGCCTGGGGGCGGGCACTCGGCGCCTGTGATTAACCCCTTACACGCCGCTCAAAAATAGACATTTCTCAGACGGTGGTATCGGTCCCCGGTATCGGGGGACTTTTAACAAATACGAGTACTTTAGAAAATGTGTTATCGAGGCCGATACCCGATACCGGTATCGGTATTGATGCATCCCTAATTCCCACCATGAATATCAATGAACTGCAGAAGTCAGAGGAACAGGGAAATTCGTACGAACCCGTCGTTCATAAGAATTTTTGTGACCGAGGTTTAAACAATACAAAATAACTTCTAATACAAGTTTAACATTTAACTTAAATTAATTTAAAGCAGCATTTTTACTAAGCAGCACATTTCTTTCTTATGTCATAAAGGCATAATTGTTATTTCTAAACAAACTTACAGTAGCAAATAATTCACTCCTACCACACAGGATAAATATGTACATAGCTTAGAGCGTACCACCTGAAGGGTTATACAGTAAAGCAATGGCGATGTTTCTTAAATAGTAAAAACCTCGAGCACTTCCAAACTCTCAAACTTAATGTAATAATGAGCATCCGGGTGCATGTGTCTTCTAGTGCAGGCATACGGGGCTTTTAATTTGTGTGATTTTCAAGACTAATTCGTGGTTGTGGTGTTTTAAGACTTGTGTAAGTGTGTGTAGTGAGTGAGTTTTGAGACTAATTCGCTCGCAGAGTTTGAAGAAAAAGGTAGATTGGAGGCCTTTTAGTTTGTGCGACTTTTGATAATGTAATACCATAAAACGCGTTTCTGTGTCGCCATCCAAAAATTCCTGTAAGATATAAGAGTACTTAAAGGAGCGGTACTGTTCAAATGTCGTGCGCCACCCCTTATTTCTTCATAATAAATAAAATTATGATACAAAAAGTAGAATCTAAAAATCAGCAGCAGCAACCTCATTTCCTCTCTCATCTGTTCCAACCATTACCAAGATACTAATTACTGTCCTGAGCATCTGTCATCATCTGCACCTCTTTCTTACTGGTTCATGCTTTAAGTTAGATTTCTTAATGCTTGAATGATATATAGGTCACTGTGTGACTTAACAAACAAAAAAACATGGGTCACAGGGACTGGACAGAAAATGCCAACCTTTCCAAAAATGAGAGCCACAAATGCCCTTAAGGATGGCTGAAGAACTATTCCTCAAGACTACGTTAATAAAAACATGAACATCTGGCTCTTTGGAATCAAAAATATACAGAAATGAGGTATGACTGAAGACTTTGCCTTATGCTTTAAAAGACAGATTATGATCAGTAAATGAGTAAATATAAATACAGTATATATGAATAATGAAATGAAGATTAGTAGGAGTATAAAATAAAGATAAAGCTGAGTGTCTGTTCAAGTGTATGTTCCAACGTTCAGGTGATTGGAAAAAAAAAAGAAATCTATTTCAGGATGCCTCTCTGTAGGCTTCTGACAGCAGGGACAGAGTCCTTTTCATTCAAACACGTTGAAGTGCCGAGCTTTCAAGATAACACTCCTTCGTCAAAGATTAATAATTCATCAGGCCAAGAGGGCCCATGAGAACTCCCTGTTGTGCTGTTGATTTCTCTCCAGGTTGTTATATGCATATGATTGAGGCTCGGAGCAGTCAGGGAGTCAGTATTTGATTAGTCTGTTGGCTGAAGTGGACCGAGTTTTTCGAAAGAGGTTACCCAGTGAATCGTTATGACAGAGGAAACACGTTTAAGCGTGTGAGTCTTTGGACTACACTCCAAACCAAGCACATCATAATAGGCTGTAAAATCACAGAGGACGTTAAGGTAGAGACATGGTGTCTTTTATTACGTTAGATATGTTAACAGGAAGCGAGAAAGTGAGTAAACTTTGGCACATGGACTAAATTACAGATGCGTCTGTTAAGACAAGAGTGTGGTCGGTGTTAATTTGTATAGTTTGTTGGGGATTTGCAGCTTGCTCACATGAACAGAGGAAAAACTGAGTGTCAGAGGAGCTTGGTGTGATTCACATATACAGACTATTGGGAGCAGTTTGAATTAACTTTTTCATCAGGGTGTTAGAATTTGCTCATGTGAGGCAGACGTAGGGGTAATGTTTTTGTCTTCTGTTTTACATGCAAACATTAGCAGACGTACAAAATTCTGTTAGGAATTCACATTTTCTGTTTCAGGCTACTGTGTTGTGGCTTGATGATTCTTTTTTCAGTATAAACTTATCTTAAAAAGTTCAAGGGTCAAGCACTGATTTAATTCATTTCAATAAGCACTCATTTATTTCTGTAAATATTTTATTATCATTTGCAGATTTTTAATATCTTGATTTATAATGTGCTAACAAATAAAAAGATGCACTTTCTATTCCTTCGCTGGTAATTTGGTTATATATTGTTTTTCAGGTACTCTATAATCCGATGAATCATTTGTATTTTTCAGTGAGAGCACTGCAGCACTGCAATGTATTTCAAGTGGATACATTTTTTTTTTACTTAATGCTGCTTTATTTATTTGCTTATGTGTTACTTTCTCCAGGCAAAGGTCAATGATGTATTATAAAACGATGTAGTGAAGCAGCATATACCAGTTTTCAAGAAATCAGCACGATCCATTATGTTTCCATGCCCTAACCAAGCAATGTTTTATTTAGATGTGTTTTGGATAACGCATAACATTATTATATCGCATTGTCCATTAGGCTTATGTGACATTAATTCCGTAGATCTAATTGAGTAAATTAGTTCCATGTTATGGTTTGTGCCTCAGAACTCATGAGCTGGCCTACAGCTGTGTAATCCTTGATGCCTTCTTGAGTGAAACATGTTTCATGATCTGCAATATTAATGGAGTGGTAAATTAGTGTGGCGTACCCAGCAGCCCTCATCTTCATGGCAAATGGAGTGAAGCGGAGAGCGCAGTTCAGAGACTCTCAGTAAATACCACCCAGTCAACAATAAGCAAGCTCTGGCTTCCCAGAGATCATTATTAACACCGACATCTATATATACATATATTTAAATCAAATATAAAGTACACTGGGAGTTTTTGTGTAGTATATGAAATGAACAAGTTTTTTTTTTATGAAAAAAGACTTCCACACCACTCTCAGGGCACAGCAGGCAAAGAAGCTCATCCTTTCTCCATACAGTACGTGTCGACCAACTATGCATTAACAATCAGTCCTGCACACTTAATTCAATCTGTGTCCTGGAAACTACTGGCTTAAGTTTTTTTTTATTTTTTTTTTATTGGGATGGATGTTTTCTTGCACTGACTTGGCCTTTTGCCTTAAAGGTCATGAAGAGTAACAGATGCTAATGGAGGGTTTTAAGACATTTCAGAAAATAAACAGAGTAATTTTTCTTCCATCTTAGTCCTACAGACGCGCTGTCTTTGTGTTATAAATAGGGCAAAATAGGTTGCTTTTCAAAATGCTTCTTTGCAGCCAAGTAAATCGTGATGCTCCTTGGTTTGTTCACGTTTACATACATCATTAAAGTGACTAGTTTAAGCCGTAAATGCGGATCATGTAGCACCCGCTATGCTTAAGAGCTATGGTTTTGCACCTTGTCATTAGACATTGAAAGATTTTGAAAGGATCATTCACACCCTTTGCTTTCTCAGACAGCAAAGCAGAAAGTCAGTTATAAACCAAACACTAAGTGAACCTTGTGATGTCATTACAGTCAGGTATAATAAATTCAGTGCGGACAGAGAGCTATTAAAGTCATTTAGAAAGCAGAACATCACAAATGAACAGCCAACGTACTGTAGGGTACACTCAATAGCCACGTCATTAGGTGCTCTGCTCAACTGCTTGATAACGCAAATATCTAATCAGCCAATCACACTGCAGCAACTCAGTGCATGTAGGCGTGTAGACATGGTGAAGGCAATCTACTGAAGTTCAAACTGAGGTGATTTAAGTGACTTTGAACGTGGCTTGGTTATTGGAGCCAGATGGGTCTGAGTATTTCTACAACTGTTGATCTACTGGGATTTTTACACACAACCATCTCTAGGGTTTTTAGAGAATGGTTTGAAAATAAGCAAATATCCAATGAACAGCAGTTCTCTGGCTGAAAATACCTTGTTGATGGTAGAGATCAGAGAAGATTGGCCATACTGGTTCGAGCTGATAGAAAGACAACAGTAACTCAATTTGTTACAACCGAGGTATGGGAAAGAGCATCTCTGAACACACAACACATCGAACCTTGAAGCAGATGGGCTACAGCAGCAGAAGACCATGCCAGGTGCCACTCCTGCCAGCTAAGAACAGGAAACTGAGGCTACAATTCACATGGGCCCACCAAAATTAGACATTAGAAGATTGCGCGATTTGATGAGTCTCGATGTCTACTGGGACATTTTTATGGTAGGGTCAGAATTTGGCATAAACAACATGAAAGCGTGGATTTGTCCTTTGCTGTATCCAAGGTTGAGGCTGCTGATTTAATTGGCACAGTTTAGGTCCCTTAATACCTGAGTGTTGCTGCTGACCATGTCCATCGCTTTATGACCACAGTGTACACGTCTTCCGATGGCTACTACTTAAATCAATGTCACAAAGCTAAAATCATCTCAGACTGGTTTCTTCAACATGACATTGAGTTCATTGTCCACAGTCACCAGATCTCAATCCAATAGGGCACTTTTGGGATGTGGCGAAACAGGAGAATTCCATCATAGATGTACAGATGGCAAATCTGCAGCAACTGTTTCATACTGTCATGTCATTATGTACAGTACTGTACATATCCAAATATCTAAGGAATGTTTCCATCATATTAATAAATTGATGCCAAAAAGAGTTAAACGTGGTTCTGAAGTTGAAAAGTGGGTCTAACCAAGTACTAGCAAGGTGATCCTAATAATTCTACGTAATAATACCTAGAATACTGTACCTACTGTACTAATACTATGTTTTTTAATCCCTTGCTCTTTTATTTATTAGTATTAGTACTTATGAAATGAGTGAAATATGGAAATGTTCAAACCAGTGTTAAGTCTTAGCCCTGTTCATTCCGTTAGGACTCGGGTACTGCACATTTATATGTTTTCCTTAAGACTTGTTGACCTGAGTGACATTTGAGTGGCAAGTGTCAAATGTACTATTTACAAATAGTCTTGTTGATATTATTATGATGTTTTGACCAGTGCCCATCTTCTCAACAGTCACTGAACATGTAGGTGTGGACAGTAGACAACTGATTAGCTGCAGTTGCTGTCTGCAACAGCTAACAATAATTCTATTCTATTCTATTCTATTCTATTTTGTCTGTATTCACCACATTCAAAAGTGTCTCGAGGCCATCTGGAGAAATCAGCTATGTCTGAGGCTTCCTACTGGTAGGCCGTTGCAGAAATTCTCTCCCCTGACTGGGTCGAGGATGATGAGCATCTCTCTGGGGTAGCCATGCAGGAAATTCTCTCTCTCTCTCTCTCTCTCTCTCTCTCGCTTTGTCGCTCTCTTTCTCTTTTACACGCACACACATTCTCTTTCTCACTCAGTAATTCTTTTGCTCTTCACTCTTGCTGTCTGTTATGTAGAGGATGGGAGGGAGGACAGGAGGCAGGGGGTAATTGAGCTTTTGCTATTTGCTGTTTTCCCCATGTGGATCTCCGTGTTTCAGTGATGACCAAGACATTTATTGCGCTTGCAAATCTCCTGGCTGCAAACGTAAAAAGAAAACCTTGAGGCACTTGGTATGAGAGGTTGCGGTGTTCTTTCTGCTAATGTGAATCAGGCAGGACCCCTGCTAAGTGCATGCCTCTGGGCTTGTGGACGAAAACCTGATATGCATTTTAAAAATAGCAGACTGGCAGTTGAACTCAGTCCATCGATTTGAGCACTCAATTTAAACGATCAGTTTCAACACATTACATAATGGATCATGGTTGATGGAGGTTTTTTCACACTCTTCCTGGTACAGTTATTAATCTTATGCATATGTTTTGAATTGGCTGCTGGCATTCTTTCTAAAGTCATTTATAATGAACTCCTGACTTTGTATACAAACTATACAAGCTTGTTTCTGTTAAGAGAGGTTTCTTTGTGTTGCTGCTTTAATAATAGACATTAGCCCTTTTCAAGTATTAGTCATGATATTTTCATTTTCTCTTTTTAATGTGACATTTATTTCGCACAGGCAGGGGATCATCGTTTGTATACCCGCATTTTAGTTAATTTAATTAATTGACATTTACAGAATATAAGTATTTCCTGTGTTCAGAGGTGATAATGATGATACAGTATGCATTTGTTTATATAATGATCAGGACTAATGGAAAACTACGATTAATAGATTAAAAAACGAATCACAGATTATAGTTTCTCAGAAGTGGTCTCACTGATGCTTCGTGTCTGTAGTCTGCATCAGCATTAGGTTAACGTCCCTCCGACTTTACTTTACAGAGACGCTGTTCTTCTATGGGTACATGAATCTGAGTTCCAGCGGCCAGATGCCTGTGATGGAGGAAGTCGATACCAGTGAGAGGTTAGAAAACGTTTTTACTGTACTTCTTAATAATTTATGCTCCACCCCTGACCCATTAAGAAATAATCCTCATCCATCGTGTATGATCATGCATTTTTGTTACTCGATGCTCAACTCTTTGCCTCGCTTTGTAGAAGAGGAAGAAGAATCGATATACTTCCTCTGGTGGTGTGGCTGTGATTTTTGAACACTGTCTCATTTTTCAGCAGAGTAAACATGGCCTTACTCTCCTGGAATCGGCTTTCCCACCTGCTCTATCTGATTATCTGACCCAAATGAACCTAAAGCATATTGTGACAATTTTCATGCACCATTGAACATAGAAGAAGTCATAAATAGCAGCACACCCTAACAGAACAGGCACAGATTTAATGCGTATTAAACTTTGATCGACTCTGGCATTAAGCTGCCGCTGCCAGTGTCCTTATCTTGCCTGTGGCCTTGGAACATTGTTGCAGATGTTGTAGTTAATTTATATAAAATAAAATCAACCCATACAATTTAATAACTGACGCAAAACAGGACGCTCATTCAGGTCTCGTGGTGCACGAGTCACTCGCCGGCTGCTCAGTGAGGTTGAATAATTCAGGCAGCTGTCTGGTTCTATGTGAATAACTATTCTAGTGTGTCTAACAAAGCTGTCAAAATCCTCATTGATAAAACACAGGAAGCCTGGGCGCAGCTCGTGATTATCATCTTTGACTGCCTCCAAGTACGGCACTCAGTCTTGGATTGTGCCTTTTTCCCCCTCTCTTTATGTTTCCATTTACATTCTTGCGCGTGGCCTATAGTGTCACCGTTTGATATCAGTCCAAACCACATGTTCTCTTGCTTGTTATAGTCAGTGCTTATCAGGAGAGATTTGTTTTGCTGTCTCTCAAGAATATAATTTAATACAGCATTCAATGGGTTGTAGAGAAAAAAACAACATATTCATACAGTAGTGTGGGGAAATTTGAACATGTTATTTAACAGCATAGTTATAGTATTCTAATCAAATATTTATTATAATTGCGTCAATTAATCAATGTTATAATAAGCAACAGGAGCAGAATGTAAGTTTCTCCGTCCAGATCCTTATCTTATATACTGAACCGAATCATGTAGCGTAGCCTGGCGTCAGGGTTGGTGGTGAAATCCAATGTAGTGAATGATATCTGAATTGAGAAAGAAGTGACTGATGTCTCTTATGTGCTGGAACATGTGCTATTTGTAAATATGATGGGATTAAAGATTAAGCATTGGCTAATACCTTACTGTTTCTATGGTTTAATAATTCATTGTCCTTAATCCTTAAATCTCACGCAACATTGGTCAATGATCAATTAAAAAAATATTAAAAAACACTCGTTATATGGGCATCCTGTATGTGTGTATCGACGTTAGAGTCTTCAGATGTCAAACTGCGTGTTTGGGTGTTCGCATATTTTATGTAGAACCAATGCCAGCATTACTAAAAAAAAGATGTTAAAAGATAATGTTAATTTTAAATTTACCTATTGGTGAAATCTGGAAATGATGTCGCAAAACTGTAGAACTCACAAAATTCTCATATTATTATTATTATCAGGAAACAATCATACAGTAAAGCACATGATGTTATGTGCCTAGCAATAACTGACTTAATATCTAAATTGTTTGGGGTTACTGAAGTTAAGGGTAGGCTTAGATTTGGATATACAGTAGCATAGCATCAACTAAGTGCATCAATACTCATGATTAGAACATCCTCATTCACATGTGTGAGAGAAGGAAATGATGCAAAAAACATAAATATGTGCAAAACACTACAGCTCTCAGTAGTTCCATGCTCAGGACATTTGTAGAAATCAGGGAAATGGGGAATCATCTCAGTGGGGTTGAAAGGATGCATTGAAATAACCATTTACGGTGATTATGTAAATTTGACGATTTGCATTGATTCATAGCAACGTTTATGTTTATTGCTAATTATGGCAGCAAATGGAGTAAATGAGACTCTATCCCAAAAATCCCAAACCGGATCATCAAAGGAGTGTGGATTCTTTGAACAGAGTCCTATAAAAGACACTGCATGCTGTGTGATACTGAAATGGTCTACCACAGCAGCGAAACTTGCTATGCACAAACAGCTCAGAAGAACAGATCTTAAGGCTCTTTGACCTCAAAACAAAGAGATGGCAGTGTAAATATTTTTTACAGTACGTTTTGTCTGTTTGTTGGTTAGCATCAGTGCGTGAGAGTCATAGTTGTGATCTAGTTGTGATCTTACCTGTTGTGTTTCAGATAAGAGCTAAACAGAAGACTGCCTGTCAGTACATTCACAAGTTTCAGGCAGTTTGTTTGTGTACCAATATATTTTTAAGACTATACAAAAAAAATCCTTTATTGTTACCCTGTAAGGATCAGTAATACAAATGTTTTTCCGCTTTACAATCGGCACTAGCTATCAAATGATTCATGAACTAAATCATACACAACACACTACACAACACAACAATACATGTAGCCAACACTTTCCTAATTAATCCTGTACAGCATAGAATCTTTTCTTTTTTAATAAAAGGTAAATGTTAAAGCTTGAAATGGTTTCTCCATTCATAGATTTCATGTTAAGTGATAAATGCAAGAAATACTGTTAATCTTATAAATCATAGATTTCTTGTCAAAAAGTCACTGATGTTATCATGAGGTGTCAGGAAGAGGAAAAGCTGTGTGTAAGACTTTTTTTTTAATATAAAAAAGATTTTTTTATATAAATTCTGTTCTATAAATTCAATCTATGATTTTAAGAATTCCACAGCTGTGGAATAATATGCTTTATACCTTTTTAGTGATAAAGAAGGTATGTTTTTATGACATGAAGTTTGTTTAATTTGCGCTTGTGAGTTATGAGTAAAAGTCATCCTCTGTAATGAGTTCTTCAGTAGGAAATATCTGTCATGACTTTCTGATAGCTTCATTTGTGAATCAGTTTATAAAGTCAGTTATAAGTCAGATGATGTTTCCAGGCAGCCCTGGTCTCTGTCAGGGGTTTCTGTCTCTCTGTGAGCAGCACATACAGTACAGTACTGTATTGTACAGCGCTGTTATCTTACCTAAGGGATAAGACGAAAAGATAAAGTCACATCTATTTCAACAGAATGCATCATCATATTGACCTGCAGCTTCTGTGCTATCAAATGCTGCTGCTGCTAAGTGCCACACTTGTAAAAGTAAACACGATAAGTGTAATACGTATGGGCAAGATTTATGGTATGGAACCGATGAATGGTTGAGAAGATAAGGGTAATTGAGCACTGTACACACACACAAACACACACACACACACACACACACACACACACACACACAGACATAGTATCTGTGGTTTAGTTACATAGCATATGTTCATATGAATACACACACTTCTTAAAACTGGTTTCCCTGAATAAGGAAAACACTTCATCAAAGCTAAAACTTTTAGGTAACAGAGCATAATTTAAAGCAGCCAGCATGCTAATGATATATGCTAATCCTTCAAAACAGTCAGCCATTTTGACTTACATTTAAAGTCATCCACAGAAGCCCTGCAGAGATTGGGGCATAACAGACCTGTTTAATTTCTGGCAGAGAGCGAGCCTGTGAATTCAGCATATGTAGACAATCTGATCCAAGGTATTATAACTGGCACAAGTTATTTTTATCTTTCCAAATTAATTGTCATCAATCTTTGTACTTGGATGAGGCAACAAATGATAATTGTCAGGAAATGGATTTATGATTGTTTGAGTATTGCATGAGAATGGGGGGGGGGATCAGCTGATGGACATATTTTGTTTCCTCATGACTGCCGAGTGTTCATATGCAAATGAAACGGGAGATTATGGCTCACATCGGATGTGTGGGAACGAGTCAGTGCTTCCTTGCTTTTCAGAATATGAACTCCACTTCCTGTCTTTTCTTTTAACACTGCTGTTTGGAAGGAACTGATGCATACAGAGTGATTTATACAGTGCGTGTAGTCAGAATCTGGTCAGCACTGTTGAAGGATTTTTCTCTCATGTTTTCAGTCTTAGGGAGAAGTGTCGCCAATAATTACTGCAAAGTTCTTCTGAATGATCACAGACCCATTCCGTCGGTATTAGACTGACTGAATGTTTCGATAAGGATGAAAAAATAATAATGCTAATGCTCTGGCCTTCATGCTTATCAGTACCTCAACCCACTTGACCACCTATGGTGGAATGAATCACTCTTCATCACCATCGTCACCAAAGCATCAGCTGAAGAAATATCTTTTGGAAATGCTGTGTTTATCCCTCTAGTACTCTTTAGTACTAGGCTATTGAAGGCTGGTCGTGTCCCAACATCTTACTAAAATACTTTGTGACAGGTTGTTTTACAGCCTACCACTATAATATTTTATGCCTTAACTTGTTTGCCCATAAAACTAGATTCTTACTGGCTTCGTGATTTTAAGCCTCATTGCCACAAGGACATTCAATCTAAAGCAATCACCTGATTTTAGTATAACTTATAGCTACTTATTCTAAATATCAGAACTGCTACTGTACATCTTTGAGTCTCAGGGTAGTCTTCAGTCATTTAGATTCACCCAGGCTTTCAAGTGGGTTTTATCACTAAGCCTGTTCTTTTTCGCAGATTATCAGAATCCTTTAGGTTTAGATTAGATTCTGAAACGTTCTGTAACCAGGGTTCCCTTTAATTGAAAAATAAATTACATGGACCACATACACATAATTGAAACTTGCACAGAACACAATTGCTCCAAGTCAGCATAATTTAGCATTTAGCATTAAGTCATGCTTGTTTTAAAACAATTAACATTTGACTTACAGTATACCTATCAGATTTAAAACACTGGTTATTGCGTCAAAACATTTTAGTGCATATCATACTGTGTATGATTGTGTGTGACAAATTAAATTTGAATTTATAGCTAAAAAGGACCTGCGTATGCTTACCTGCATATGCCCTACTCTGCTCCCTCCATGCATGTAGCACTGCTATAATTGACCCAACATGTTTAAGGATATAAGGACGATGTGTATCAAGGCCTTTATCTGTACAGACACTCAGGTGATGGAATTAACTTCTCCTGGATGTCCAAACAAATGAGTCACTGGATGTCTTTAAACAAAGACTAAACATCTGCCTCTTCAACAAGCATGTGAATATGCATTTGTGCTGTAATACTAATAATTGTGCTTGTAATGTAATACTTAACACTCCACCAGACTGAACATATTCTCAGTCCCTGACCTAGTGAACTAGCATGGATAAGGGTGCTAAATACTGAGAATATATGTATAGTAAAATAAGTCTATCATACTATTGAATATTGTCCATAAAATGTCCTCTTCTAATTTCAGAGCCAGGGTTATTGCTGTTCATATTACGGCCATTCAAAAGCCCAGATAGGATTTGTGTTTGAATACCCCTGCTTTAAGGAGTCATTTAAATTATATTGTTCATTTGAAGTTAAATGGAGTGAATAAAGCCTCATAAAACATACTCAGTGGACATCCACACAGCCAGGACATTGACATGGTTGATTGAAATTTGATACTTTTAAATTTAGATAGATAGATAGATAGATAGATAGATAGATAGATAGATAGATAGTAATGGAGAGAACGATACATACTTTTTTCTACACTTATCAGCAAGAAGCACACTTATCAACAAGGACATTGTAAATGAGAAAATGGACACACATATAAGCATAAATTACTCACTGATCATATGCAAATAATGCCCTTCGCTCCCTAATCAACACATTTGTTCTTCTTGTGCAGGCAGTTAAATTAGGCAGTTCAGATGCAAACATTAACAAGAGAAGATCTGATGATGAATGTCCTCATTTTATGACTTTAGGATTTTATGCAGAGAGACAGACAGTATGATGATTTCTGTATAATTAAGGTCAAGTTTTCTCTCACCTTTGTAAGTCTAAGAGTGAAATGTCAGATTATTGGTTTGCTCTCTAGTTTCTGTGAAAAGCTCTGAAGCAAGTCGAGGGAAGATAAATTATTACACGTTTTGAGACTTTATTGATCAGGATATTTCTCAACTTATCAGTTAATTATCAACAGCATACAGTTTAGTCATTTTTAAAGGGGACCTATTATGCAAAATTCACTTTTTATTGTCATGTTTAGATATTCAGCTGGGACTCTAGTGTGCATGTACAAACAGAAATTGTAAGAGAAAAACGTCCTTTTCCATTTTTGTATTCCCCAATTAAATTTTTCCCTTATTGTGACCTCAGATAAGAAAATACCCTCCCCTGGCTTGTTGCTCAGATCTGCTGTTGTCCGGGGGTGTGGCTCAGCAGTAGCTCAGTTACATACTGTAGGTATTTGAGGTATCTCAGAGGTATTTGGAGCTGGAGCATCAACAGCCAGGCTTAGAGACAATGTTACAGTACAGTACCTTGTTATAATTAGAGTAAAATATGGAACATTAAACATTAGGGATGCACCGATACCACTTTTTTGGAAAACGAGTACGAGTACAAGTACTTGCATTTCAGTACTCGCCGATAC
>JAQMYL010000002.1:22271946-22284689 GCA_030014365.1 Clarias pachynema | reverse complement strand
ACTCCATGCACACAGAGACAGGAATCAAGCCTGGCCGGGAATCAAACCCGGACTCTGGAGGTGCAAGGCGACAGTGCTAACCACTACACCACCGTGCCGTCTCTCGTTGAATACATATTCTCATATATACAGGACCAAGTTGCATTTTTATTTGATAGTGAATCTTGTATTTTATCCTGAAGTGGAGTGAAGTAAATATGGAACAACTCACAAACTGTATTGTGAGAAAGACGAGGATGCATTCCCCCCCCACTTTTGGACCAAATTGAGTTCCAGTCTCTTTTACGTTGCTCCATAAAAAATTGTGTAGGAGTGTTCATTTGTGCTCATAGAATCAGTGCAAAGGTAGTAATTCGTTGGTGTTAAATTATATTTTGGCTGGCTGCACAATTAGAGCTCTCAGTCTAAGGTTAAAATAAAAAATTATGTAACATGGCCATATTGTTTTATAGGTAAACAGACCTGCTCATTATTAAAAACATTCTACCTCATGAGCATATTATTTTGCATGTACACTGAGGATATCATTAATCTTCATCACTGCTTTACCTAACACGGTAAATTATAGATGTACATGTAAAGTCTGCACACCTTGCATCAGGGCAAAGTCATTGTTTCATCTAGTGTGCTAGAGTGCAAAATCAGTACAACATGAACTGTTGGACAAGTTCCTGATGGCTCTTGATGATGAAGCACAAGCGTCACATCCAAAAACAGACACACACTTCCCGCAAACAGAACATTGTGTGTTGCTCATTAAGTTTAGATAAGTGAAGTACAAGAAGTCCCTTACTCAAATCAAATTCCAAATGGATTTGAAAACCAGCATAAAAACTAAATTATTATAGATTTATTTGCCTCCCAATCTGTAAGACATTATGCCATTTTTCTTATTACTTCCAAATAACTAGACTGTATAATGGACTAGTAAGTAATTATAGTAAATGAATAGATGATGCTTTTAAAGAATGAAGTCAAATAGATAAAAACAGGAGCTATCTTTATCCAAATGCGCACTGCTCTTTAATGCTTACCATACGCATGTTTTGTGCTCAGGTCCGTTAAACCAATTTGTCCAAGCTTACTGAGTGTGCATTCATTTGTTATCCATTATATACTAGAACATTTAATCTAGCAGTTTTTTTTTTCTGTAAAAAATAAACAGTCTGGCATGAATGATAGAGGAGAAAAGATTACGCGTTAATACACTTCAGGAATCTCAGCTCCATATCTGACCCAAGTATGCTGTAAAACACAGCTCGAGCAACGCTGCTCTTCTTCATTCCAGTTTTGCCAGTTTAGCTCTGACTGATGTTTAAGGGAGAACACTCGGAAGCCTTTGAGCACATGGCTTGTCTGGCATGCATCTTTCATACCCTGGATTGTTACTCTGGTCACAAGGGGAGAAAAAAAAAGAAATATTTTTTTTGTTAATCATATACCAAGTGCCTGACCTCATTTCTAGTTATTTTATTTGCTGTATCTTTCGTCGCTCTCTCTCTTTTGATCTCTGTTTATATATATATCTTGCCGATGTACTGGAGGCATGTTTGCCAGCATCAGAATTCTCAGGCTCATTTCCTGTAAGCTCACTGTCCTCACTGACTGTAGTGGCTGGCTGATTATTGCTGTCATGAATTTTGTTTCAGGCATTTTTAGTCATTTGCTAAAGTGAGAAAGAGTATCTTCTGTTTCGGTCACTGGAAAAGTATCATATCAGGCATTTCACAAATGTTCTAGAAAATGTAGGGCTGCAACTAACGATTATTTTAATAATCGATTAATCTGTTGTTGTTTTTTTTTCGATGAATCGGATAGAAAACAAAAAACAAGAAAAAGCATTCCAACCCATTATTCAAAAACAGAACTAAAATGTTTAGAAAGTGCACAAACATGTTGCTCCTTGAGCTGTTATAATAATAATAAAATAAAATAAAAATGGACTAACACAAAAAACATAGACATGTATGCTTTACATCTGTGGACATACAGTGGAACCTTGGATTACGAGCATAATTCGTTCCGGAAGCGGTCTGGTATTCCAAAACACTCGTAAACCAAATTCAAATTTTAAAAACACACTAACGGAATCACTGCTGTAAAGTAAAAATAAAACAAATTATTTCTATTTATTTCTAAATTATTATTTTCTATGTAAAGCAGAGAGAAAGAGTGTGTGTGTGTCTGTGAAGGTGAACGTAGGAGGGGTCTGTGTGTGTGTGTGTGTGTGTGGCACGGTGTCCAATGACGCGCCCCCACACAGACACACACACACAGCAGGCAAAGAGCAGAGAGAGAAGATGTGTTCACTCCGCTCCGCGCTCAACTAAAGTTTTTTTTAATAATCAAATGTCTCCGCGTCGCGCGACACAACGAATCGATTATGAAATTCGTTGCCAACTCTTTTAGTAATCGATTTAATCGATTCATTGTTGCAGCCCTTAGAAAATGGTTTACTAAAGTGAGCATACACACTGAGGGATTTGAAGAATATGTGTCCTCACTGACTGTCCTTCAGACAGTCATTTAAATCCAACTTTCTTATTAAGCATATCATTTCATTTTAGTGTGTGGAAAACACGTGTGAAATTTTTAGCAACAATTTACTCCCTAATTGACCTGTGGAGCTCAGTTTGTTATCTGCCTTCTTACATGTCTCACAAGAGACATGAGCACAATAAAGGAAATCCAAAACCAATTCGAATAATCCTAAATTATTTTCACTATCTCTCACTATCTACCCCAGCACATCTTCAGTTATTTGTATACACAACAATCCTAAGTTCTCCTTTTTCTGAAATTAAAAAATCTGAACCTTGAGAAGTTCAAATTAGTAAGTAAAGAAGTATAAAGTATTTAATATTTTTTTGAAAAACTAAGCTACCTTAGAATGAATACTTGTATGCAGTTATATTTTGCATTTAGTGCCTAGTCGTGAAATATAATGTTTAATTCCAATCTCAGCAGCGTATATCAGACATGTACAAGGGAGGTTCAAGACAAATCGGTACATTTGATTGTGCAGAACAACAGAACACAGTTACAAGAGTAAAAACTCCTTTTATGTCTCTATATAATCCCCAGCTGCACTAATGCACGTATCCCAGCATTTCACTAGTGCTTAGGTACCATCAAGGCACCAGAGCCATGTTTGACTGCCTATTTCTTGACGGAAACACTGGCCCCATCAGAGTATCAGCACCATACTGTGCTTGAAGTCTTCTGTGAATGTCAATCACCTTTACACCTTCATTCACATGAAATTTCATCTCAAGTCCTGGTTTGACTTGAACACCCTCATAAATCAATTGAAAATGAATTCCTTTTTTTTAATAGTTCAACATATTTTTAATAGATTACATTATAGTTACAATGTGCAAGCTGCTATGGAGGTGTAATGTAGCAGTGTTCTTTGAAAGTTTAAAGAAAAAGACTTCTAGGCATGGGTTTATTTAATGTCTTTGGGTCCACAAGCACATAGGCTGCTGCTGGCCAAAGCACACAAACACAATAAAAGCTTTTACACACACACAAAAAAAAATAATGACAGAACAGTTTTGCTTATTCATGGGTGATGTCATCACTGTTGGAAGCAAAAATATTTTGAACAGTCTATGTTTTAGATTTGAAGTCATTAATATACTATATACCCAGTGACAGCTTTCCCGAACTACCTTTCCTTCTTCTGTCAGACTGTTATTTTATTTTGCAATATTGACTATAATTTTCTACCAAGCACAAGGTTCAAATTACTGCAAGTCTGTTAAAGCTTAATTAGGCAGTATAAACCACTGATGGCCTTGCTGGAATAAATATTCTAGCAGGTTTCTAGCAGTTGTGTCAGTACAGATTTATTATTTTAAGTATGATGGTAGGTGATGAAAACAAATGAGTTAATATTTTGTAATTGTTTTGTTTACTATGTAAACAAAAACATTCCAGGATCGACTAAAAACAGCAACACAGATTAACTGCAGGATCACTGCCTAACTGCCTAAATGAGCAACATGTTTTTTTTTTTTCTATGACCATAATAAAGAAATGTTTTCACCCAGGCGTGTATGTAACACACCACAGTTTCCTTTCTGGGACATATGTTGTGCCCCTGGCATTTTCAATCATTCCCATAGACTTCATAAAAAGCCTTTCATTGAGCTGCCTCAGTATTTCTGCTTTAGTGAGGTGTGGGAGGAACTGGATGAACATTAGCAATTTGGAAACCTGGTGCACTTAAAGCATAAAAACTTGCTTGAAATAACTGCACTTATAAATGGCAGCAATCACCAGTCTAATGTAGTTGTCTCCTGTTTTTGATGCTTCACAGTGCCCTAAAGACAGCTGAACAGGTGAGGCGAGACTTAATCTTAAGAGTTTTATTTTTAGAAGTACTATAAAGCAAGCAGACATGCATTAGAGCCCTCTGCCTATGTTACAACTCTATAGCTCACTGGAATAGTCATTACTGCTCACTTCACTCCCATGGCTCTGACGTATGCTTTTCATTTGACTGCAGGACTTCTCGCCACAGTAAGCTCTTGTTCTTTGCCAAGCAAGCTTAGTGCTGAGTTATTTATGCAGCCGTTTATGATAGCACTTCCAGCCTTTACTCAGGTAGCCACAGGAAAGCTCAAATGCACAACCAGAAAATTGACTAGACTAGTTCTGTGAAAAACCAATCACAGATCTGTTACATTTAATTATTTACATATGTTGCTCATTTAGGCAGTGATCCTGCAGTTAATCTGTGTTGCTGTTTTTAGTCGATCCTGGAATACTAAGAGCATTAGCAGGCCTCATTTATTACCAGCACTGCTATGTTTGCGCTTAGTCTGATACCTGCTACTTGTACAACAATTATAATAACATAAACCATGTGGCCCTCTGACATCTGTCCTCTAGCAGTCCTGCATTTGCCATGAGACATTCAGCAGGTTTCAAGTAACACAATGCAGTCCATGGTGCGCTGGTACACGCAGAGAAACTACTGTGTGGGTCGTGTTTCTGATGTCATGCTGTTTAACACTTGCCCCTGTTGTACTCACTTAAACTGAGAGCCACACACATTGGTCACGATGGGATTTTTTGGAGATGAGTAAGAAAATAGAAAAAGGAGCCTAAAAACAAAACCAGTGACCTGCCACCATTTTGCATTTTAACATCGGCATGGACTGCTACAACTTGCAAATACGTAACTTAATAATATACCAAAAAAAAAACAATGAACTTATATTAAATGATTGACAGATTCATTGCTGTTTGCACCCCTTCTTTACAGTAAATCACCTGCAAAGAAGCCAGACACAACCCTAAATAGTGGGAGAAAAGAGATGCTGAAACAGTTTCTGCATGCTAAAACCTCAGATTTAATGGCAGTCATTTGAAGAGCTAAAGATAATTCGCCAAGATGCTGGCAAATAATTTTATTTTGTGAAAGAAAAGGAGTGAGGATTCCAGGATACTCTCTGGAAATAAAATAGTTCTGTGCAGCCATCAAGTCTGTATACGTTCTCAGATCTGAAAGGATCTACCCTGTGTTGAGTTAAAGTGGTGAGCATTTGTCCTCTCCATAGGACATTGGATGGGTGGAATACGTTGGTGAGTTACTGAATCAGCCACTGAATGCTGAATTTTACATTATTGACAAGCTAGAACAATACTCAATTATTACAATTTGATGAACCACCTAAGAAATCAGAGGTCCTTGTTCCTAGAGGAAACTACCTTCACACTTTTCTTTTACCTTCATGCAAGCCCAAGTGGCCTTATGGATAAGGAACTGGCCCTGGGATTTTGGCTCTGAGTCCCAGGAGCAGCATGTTAGAAGGAGTGGTGGCTCAAACGATTAAGACTCAGGGGTTCAGTCCCCAGCTCCGGCAAGCTGCCAACATTGAGCCGCTGTTATCCCTACATTACCTGCTCGAGGGGCGCTATATGCAGTTTGCTGATATGTACTGCAAGGAAAGTTTTGACTGACATATTATGATGTCTTAAGCCATCTGGATAGAGAAGTAGTAGAAGTGCTATTGATGGCATCTTCAGTTTTCTGCAATTAACGGAGAAGTACAGAGAACAGCAGTGTGATTTGCATATGGTATTCATTGACTTCACCAAAGCCTTTGATTTTCGGAATCGTGATCTACTCTTTAAAGTACTTCTGAAGATGGACTGTTGTGCTAAATTTATCCATATCGTTAAGAAGCTGAATTCTGATAAACAAGACAATAATTCTCTTGGCGAATTATCAAAACCAAGTGACCAAAAAAAATGGTCTCAAACAAGCATGTAAGCTTGCTCCAAATGTTGATAGCATTTATGCAGCTATACTTCTCCTTTCTGCCCTCAAAGATTCAAACACTCATTTATCATTAAGGTCCACTTCAGATGTGATGATGTTCATCGTCTCTTAATTGTTTATGATATAGTATCACAGAAAATGAGCCTTTGAATTAACATAACAAAGCAGAATCCATGAGTATTGCTAGTCCAGCAGACTTTTACATTAATAGAGAAAAACTAAAACGAGTTTTAAATATTTCTGTAGTCTTTGGTTTTTTGTTTGGCTGCAGGGATATCATTATTGTCACCAAATTGTGAAGGTCTACTATCCCCTTTTTTAATGTATGGCAGTGAGAAATTAACATTATATTGATATTATCAGTTCAGATCAACAAATACACCTACATTTCATTCTTAAAATCAAATGTAATAAAAATGATAAAGCCAAGTTCTGGAGCTAGCAATTATGGAACATATAGAGAACATCCTCATTTGTGACTAACTGAGATGGATGGGACATGTTACTGGCATTTCGGATAACAGAGACTTGTCGTGTTTAAAGCTCTTCTGTATGGCGTATAAACTCATGATATTCATTACAGCAGTCGTTCTCGTGGGATATTGCTTAAATATATCCACTGTTACCGTAAAAACCCAGTTTCAAGTGATTTGTGAAGACGGCATTTTAAGTGTTCTGATTCTGCATGAAAGTAGAAGTGAATTAGTCAATCAAGAAAGTCTCTCATATGGTTAAAGAACTTTGGAAAGTGAATCATTTAGATATTTAAGGCTCTCACTTATTTGTTTTCTCTTTAAATCTAAGCTAGGTGGACCAGTGATACAGTCTCAACAACTTCAACTTGCTCATCATTACGTAGCCTCAGAGCAGCTACGAGCAAAACATAGGTAACTGAAGATTTAGACTGTACAGCAGTGGATAGATCATCAATTTATTATCTAGCCCCCTGGGAAAGTGAAAGCTCCAATATGCTGCCCAGTTTTATGATTATATACTTGCCAAGTAACTAGAATAAAAATGGCAAATAATATCATTTAACTCAAACACATGCCAAGCAAATAAGGTGCATTAATGCAGACTGAAAATAAGTGAGTGCTTGAATCTGTTATAGGGACGACTTCATGCAGCTAGAGTGTGTATCTTCCCCGATAACGTCTCTGTTGATGAGGCATTTTGTGTGTGCCCTCTGCAAAATGTCTTTGGTTAACATTTCAGCTATAAGCTTGGGTCTCTCATGGTGTGGAAATATGTGCCTTGCTAACTTTTATATTTTTGCGTGAGGAAGTGACGGAGACAGTCATTAGAGCTGTATGACAAACTGTACTTTCTTATTTGTGATTACGGAAAGATTATCTAACTTCCAGCCAAGCTAATTATATTGCTAGTAAGATTTGTTCCTACCAACAGCCAGACCATTTCCTTGGTTCTTGTACACTGTGCAGCAGGTGGTGGGATAATTGAGTATTTAGTTTGGCAGGATGGGAAAACTTTATGCTAATACTCACAAATATCTTAAGTCAAAAAAAGTTGATTTAAAGTTTTTCCTATTTGCATATGACTTTTCCTGCAAAGACGTTTTACTGGCTGTCATAAGAAAAAAGGAGCAGCTATTTTTTTGGGCTGCGTGCCATCTCTGATACTGTGATAACTCTGGTCTCTGTGGTATTTTTACTGCCGGTCGTACGAATAGAACAACCCATCACAGACATCTGTGCTATTATATCAGCAGTATTCCTCCACACGCACACAGTCATCTCCCTTTGTTCCTGCAAAATAGGAGTGCTATACATTCATCAACAACTTCCTCCACACCAGACTTACTTTTCTCACATTCACGTGGACATTTTTTTTTTAAGCTAGTGTCGTAGAATGGATCGCATCAAAACTTGCCTAGAGCCCATCATTATTCTCTCTTGCAGTATTCACCATTTCGGAAATTTGACAGCTTTGAGAGCGTGACTTGATACGCAGTGTTAACATCTCTCTAAAAAAGTAAATCATTTCAAAATGAGTTTTCTAAACAAACTCATTATTACACAGGACTCATTCATTCTGTTATAGAAATATTTGAAATTATTTATCTAGCTTGGTTATTATGAAATGCTGAATGTCATACAAAAAGTTAAAACCCCTTTGGTGGCTGGTGCTAGAGGGTAATTCGGAGGTGGCTACTTGAAATCTATCCTGACCAGGGGTTAAAGTGTGTCAAAATTATGTTTTGAATGTAAACAGCATCAGACAAGAGTGTGTGACTGTTTTCCTCCGTTTTACCCAAGCTCTGTGCTCACATAGTTTCTCGCTCATCAGCAAAGAGATGCAAGTGCTGTTGAAAGCTCTAGCAAAAATGAATATATGTGCATGTCTGTTTGATTCACTTGCACAGCTCTTCTAAATCCTCGTGGGTGTATCTCATTTGCACCCGCTGATTTTGCCATTATTCTAGAGTCATAGGTTGATGCTAATGTTAAGCAAACGATTAAAATGCTTGTGTTGCAGCCTGGATGCAACCTGGCTTTGCTTCAGGGTAATATTACTGGTATTCTTGCTCAAGAACATAATATCACCCCTCCATGGCCCCTCCTTTACTGGCAACGTCTTTTTTTGTTCTCTTATCTATTCATTTGAATACAGTGATGAATGCGGGTGAACTCGTGGTTCCAACAGTGGCAAAGTATTTAAAGTTGCGCTGCTAACTAGCATCATAGGCATAGTGAGTGGATGCTGGATTTGTTTGGATTTTTCATTTCAAAATGGGCTCAAAAAACATGACTAAACACACACAAGGTGTTTTATGTGAAATTAGGCTTTTTATCTTGCTAGACATCAATGTTATGGTAGCTATTATGGGAGTTAGTTTGGGGTGAGACATTTTACCCTGCTGCACTGTTGCACTACACTGTTTTTGGGCTCCCCACTTGCCAAATCCCACTTCAAAACTTGCATGTCTTTGTACAATAACCATCATTATCCCAACCATTACCAGTAACAAATCAAGAACTTCAGCAAGTCACAAAACAAGGTAACACATACAGTACTAATTGACCTTAGTTTAAATGATAAATAAAATAAGGCTACTATTGGTCAAGTTGTTGGTCAGTTAATCATCAATAGTATAACTGTGTTGATTCATGGCACATTCTATTGTCACTTCTCATTCACAGGTATTTGTATCACAGTTTCTCCTCATTATCTAAATGTAATAATACTTAGATATTATGTATAATACGTATTATATATAATACTTAGATATTATACATATAATTACTGTATACACTGATCAACTATAACATTAAAAATACTAACATTACAACCCACTTTGGATTCCCTTTATGCCACCGGGGCGGCTCTGGCCCCTTTGTGCCCTCAGGGCCTCTGGGGTGTGCTGGACGTTGGCAACGGATCATTTGCGTGCTGTGGTTCTCCTTGGGACGGACTTGTTTGTCCAGTGCTTCCCATGAGTGCTTGATCGTATTGGAATGCGGGGGGTTTGGTGGCTGGGTTCGGCGGCCTTTGGCTCTTTGACTTTTAGACCTCGTGCATGGCAGGCTGTGGTGCATTGGGTGTTTTGGTGCCTTTCTATCATTGCCAGCATTGACTTTTTTGTTCGTGATTTGTACTGCATTGACTGGGTTCAGACCAGACAGGCTGGCCTTTGGTCCCTGCGGCCATAGGTGAGCATTGGTTGCCCATGGCTTTGTCCCCAGTTTACTGGTGTATAGTTTTATGGCTGATCAGTGAATTTGTATAATAATGATATTTGCAAATTATGGCACAAGCCATAAGAGAGAGACTAGCAATGGGATGATTGTTTATAGCAGCTCTGTTGTAAGTAATATAAGTGTAAGTGAACAGGAAATTACAGTACTTGTCTCATGGATGTTCTACAATATATACTGTAACTATCAGTGCCTAAAAATATGTGATTTTATTTAATAAATTACAAAATGCAATAATTAATGCATTCTGTGGGAATGGAGCAATAAAGCACTCCAAGATGTGCTGGGATAGAAATTATAAGTTTTAAGCATCACAGCACCCCATCAGATATTAACTTACAGTATAACCGCACAATCTGTCATATTTTAATACTCAAAAAATACATGTGTTCATTATTTAATTACATTTCAAGTGGTTAATGTGTTAGATAAGAATAAAATGCTAGTAAACCTTATTGTAAAAGGTTGCCATAAACTTATTAGTATTAAATTTGTTTTTTTATATATGCAAAAAAAATGCCTTTAAAACTTTTGTTGCAGGTACTATGCCATCTGTTGTCAGCCTCTGGTCTACAGGAACAAGATGACACCACTGAGAGTTGCTCTTATGATAGGAGGATGCTGGACTATTCCAACAGTTATATCCTTCTTACCAATTATGCAAGGCTGGAACAGTATTGGAATAAATCATTTGGTGAGTCATATCTGTGGGCTGTCACGGCTAGTCCAGTGTTTAAAAAGTGTACTTGGCTGTGGAATGTTTAAAGATCATTTTTCTTCTTTTGCACTCATCACAACAAATATGTAAATAAACTTGCTTCAGTCTAAATGTTTAGGCGTTCAGTGAAATAATCAGCTCCGTCAGTACACATGTAAATTAGGTATTTTTTATTAGAGCGTTTCAGATATTTTGTATGGCCCTTTACAGGTTCTTACTAGATTTTGCGCCCCACTTTGTATTCAGGTGAATATTATATACTCAAGATGCTTAACAAAGCGAGAGCGAGCCTCTCCCCCTGTTGTCTCACTATTCAGGAAATGCTAGGAGGAAGAACTTAATTACTAACTCCCACGCACCAGGATGATGTAATAGAAATTAAATGTCACATCACCTTATTAGACCCCATAATCCATCTATAAACATACATTAAATGTTCCTGGATGAAGATTGATTTGCTGTAATGAAAGTCAGCCAGACAGAGGAAATGCTGTTTAAATGGCATCCTGAGTATGTTTTTTCCCTCACACCATCAATAATTCTGCTTATATGGCTTTTAATAAATGGGGATTCATAAACTGGAGTATTATGTTTATGTACTGTAACATTAATCATTAATTGAGTGCAAACTGTAAATGCCTGCATAGTATACAATTGCTTTGAATTTCAGACACTACAAATAATTATCATAAGCATCAGAAGGGGAAAGAGAAGAGTGCTTGATTTTGTATTTGCCAGCCTTTTCATGGTCTGCCTATAAAGTATTCACAATATATGAGTATTATCCTAATGACTGTTTATTTTGGACAGTAATTTAGTTGCGCACTTTAAAGTTGGAACATCATAAATGCTGCCACATCCTTTGACTGAGCTTCTCAAAGGAACAGATTAGTGCTTGTAGCTCATATATCACTGAAGGCTTGGGTCGCATTCCAATGTAGTCATAATTTTTTTTCGCTCTGGTAAGAACTGATCGTGTAGGGAAAAAAAGATATACAGTACAGTGCAAACAATTTAGGAAGGTGTGAAAAAATGCTAAAAGGTAGCTGAAATTCTTAAAAGTAAGAATGATTTTAAAACTATAAGTGTTAATAGTTTATTTTTATCAATAAAAAAAAGAAAAAAATTTCAGGTACACTTGTAAACAGTTCTTGAAGGAATTGAGCAGGTAAGTTGTTCCAAACATCTTGGATAACTAACCACACATTTTCTTGAATCCTTCTGTCTCTTCATGTAATCCCAGACGGACTTGATAATGTTGAGTTCAGGGCTCTGTGGGGACTAAACCATCACTTATTTCTACTATACACTGACGATAGTTCTTAATGACATTGGCTGTATTTTTGGGATTATTGTCCTGCTGCAGATTAAATTTGGGGCCAATCAGAATGCAGTCCCAAATTTGTAAAGAACCTCCACCGTGCTTCCCTGTTTCCTACAGACACTCATTATTGTATCGCTTTCCAGCCCTTCCAGCCCAAACTGCCTCCTGTCCTTATTAGTCCAGAGTAACTGCTGCCATTTTTTCTGCACTACAGTTCCCATGTTTTCTTGCATAGTCGAGTCGCTTATCCTTGTTTCCATGTTGGACGTATGGCTTTTGGGCTTTTCACCAGACTTGTCAGAAAAGTAGAGGGGTGTAGTTGGGTACCACTGGTTTTCAACAATTCTTTGCTGATGGCACTGCTGGACATATGATGTTGAAGAGAAGCAAGCATGATGTGTCTTTCATCTGCTGTATTAATTTCCTTGGTCAACCACTGAGCCACAGTCCTTAACATTGCCAGTTTTTTTGCTTCTTAAAAATAGCTTGAACCGCCCATTTTTAAACTCCTGTCTGCTTTGACATCATTGCCTGGGCGAGACCTTGCTGAATCAGTATAACAACCTTGTATACTATTGCTGTGCTCAATCTTGCCATTAGGGATGCATAGCACTACCACTTTTTTGGAAAACGAGTACGAGTACGAGTACTTGCATTTCAGTACTCGCCGATACCGAGTACTTAATAAAA
>JAQMYL010000002.1:22261753-22271846 GCA_030014365.1 Clarias pachynema | reverse complement strand
CAGTGAGAGAGGACATGAAGTTAGTTGGTGTGAGAGAAGAGGATGCAGAGGATAGGGTTAGATGGAGACAGATGATTTGCTGTGGCGACCCGTGAAAGGGAACAGCCGAAAGACAAAGAAGAAGAAGACATAATTGGTTAATCAAACACCTGACCCTGATCCTACAAAATCCCTGACTTTGTGCAAGTGTAAGAATTGATGCTGGTTTGAAGTCAAAAGGGTAAGGATTGATTTGATTTAGATTTTTCTTCTGTTTGTTCACTTTGCATCTTGTGAATAAATTCAATAAAAAATTTTAAATAGATATTTTGTCACACCTTCTTAGTTTACAGCATTTCTTCACACCTGCCTAAAACTTTTGCACAATAATAATGTTCTATATTTTGAACATCTAGTGATTATGAACATCCGCCCCTCTAGGGTTCGCCACATTTTCTGGAGATGAATAAATAATTGTTATGGTGATGTTATTGCTGATGATTCAGTGCTTAATGACCTTTCTCCAACTGATGGTATTAATAAACAGCACATTTAAAGTATGCATAGTATGCATAATTATAGTTAAAATGAAAGTTCATTTCAAAAAGGTAAAGTGAATCACAAATTATTAAAAATAATATCAAGTGTTTTTGTGTAATTTATGGAAAGACCAAGACTTGGGCCAGCATTAACAACACTTTGTGCCAAACAGGAGAAATTAGAGATGATTTTATTTATATTTAAGCATAGACATCTGTTTTTCTTTTATTTTTATTAATTGGGTTAACTTATTAGAGATTGCTGGTTTTATGTTTAAATAGTAAGAAAGATTTTCTCTATTTACCGCAGACAAATCGACAGTTCCCTTAGGCCAAAGACCTGTAGATTGGAATAGCAATGACATTTTCTTTTTGTTTGTTAAATGTATGATTTGGGTACGCATAAATATTCCCCTTCCCCTCGACAGATAAATGAACGGAAGGTCAGTGGCAACTCCACGGAGTGTGTGTTCATGGTGAACAAGCCATATGCACTCACCTGCTCTGTGGTCGCCTTTTACATCCCACTGGGCCTCATGGTGCTCGCCTACCAACGAATCTATGTAACAGCACGTGAGCACGCCCGTCAGATCAGCATGCTGCAAAGGGCAGGTGGAGCAGGCTCCGGCCCTGAGAGTGCTGAACACCAGCGCAACCATCGCATGCGCACTGAAACCAAGGCGGCAAAGACTCTGTGCATCATCATGGGCTGCTTTTGCCTGTGCTGGGCTCCGTTCTTCATCACCAACGTGGTGGACCCTTTCATAAACTACTCAGTGCCCGAGCAGCTGTGGGTAGCATGCCTGTGGCTGGGTTACATCAACTCCATGCTCAACCCTATCCTCTATGCCTTCCTCAACAAGTCCTTCCGCCGTGCCTTCCTCATCATCCTCTGCTGCGGCCACCAGCGCTACAGACGGCCCTCCATCCTTGCACCTAGAACACCCTGCACAGCCACACAGATCAACGGTTCCACACACGTGCTCAAGTAAGTGAAATCATTCTAAACCTTCTCTGACTGCCAAGATATGTCTTCTATTATGTTTGCTTAGTATTGTTTGGGTTGGCATTCTCCTGGTTTGTGTGGCACTGAGAAATGAGTAGATCTTTTTCTTTCTGGTTTTAATTAAACACAGGGGATTATACTTTCAAACCGTGTAGTATTATCTTAATCTCAGAGAATTACTGGAATAATTCTAAATGTCATCTGTGTTGTGGCACTTCGATTACATTTCAAACAACAACATATAAAAAAAACTTGCTTGATATGTCAATATACTGTACACTAACCAGCTACTTTAATATGAACAGTATAGTGCTTTAGGTAACGTCTGCATTTCAGGCACAGAATCGTGCAGGTACAGGTCACATCAGTATTGGGGAAAAATGTGATCTCAGTAATTCACCAAAACATATCTGTTGTTGCCAGACAAGATAGTTTGAGTAGTTCAGAAACGGCTGTTCTCCCGGGATGTTTCTACACAACAGTCTATGAAGAGCTTACAAACAGTGCTAAAAGCAAAGAGAAACACCTTATTGATAACAGAGGGGAATGGTCAGAAGTGAATGGCTTGACTAGATTAGAGATGACAAAAAGGTTTTAGTCACACACGGTGTTTATTGCAATCACTGTTGACAAAAGTCAAATACCATCAAAGTAAATATAGAACTCCTCCATATGTCAAATTGAGTAAAAGTACGAACATACTATAATTATTAAATGTACTTAAGTATGAATCATACTGAGCTTGCATTAACTTGTAGTAGCCTTTTTCATAGTAAAAAAGCTTTCTCTCTCTGTCTCTCTTTCTTCTTTCTGACTGTAAACATGCTTCGTTCATTGCTGTCTGTAACCAGCTCTGCTTCTGATTTTAAACTTCTGTAACATTATTAAGAGTGTTACAATGGAAACGCAATTCCACATAGTTGAATCGTTAAATGCTGCCCACCACTGTGGCTATGTACCACAATGCCGTGCAGAAATGTAGTGAAGTAAAAGTACAGATATTTGCTGTACAATGTAGTGGAGTAAAAGTAAAAAGTACTTCTTATAAAACTACTCAAGTAAGGTATAGATGCGTGAAATATTTGCTTAAGTAGAGTACTGTACCAAAGTAAATTTACTTAGTTAGCTTCCTCTTCTGAACATGAGTCAAAGTAGGCCGGTACAATTCAGTGGTGATGTGCAGTACCAGAAAGAAGGGAGAGTGCTGGTACGATTCGGTGGCGGTCTGCAGTACCGTAAAGAGGGTAGAGCACCTGCCTGGCAAAACCCACTTTCAAAACCACTTTCAACAAGTAAAAATATTTACTAATGTTATGTCATCTTAAACAACACTTTGGTTCCTTAGTAATTCTTCTGAACTGTCTCTGAATCACTCTTGTGTTTTGAGCTTCCATTACTGCTGGTTAACATGATTGCAAGCGTTTGCCACTGCGCTGACAGAGTAAAGACTTACCTCACCACTGTGCTCATGACTTGCTCGATCTATCAGACTGACTAACTTCTAACACAAGGCTGAATCGCAAATCCCTTTCTAACCCCTGAACAAGGGTACTGCTTGGCTTGTGGGACAAGGTATTGTACACGTAGTGCACTGCCTCTTCATTTTACACTATTTTGGGTTCCACCCAGGAACGATTGGGTTGTTTGCTTGTTTGTTTGTTTGTTTGTTTGTGAACAGTCAGTTAGCTGAGACTATTTTAAAGCAGAATAAATGGAGACACAAAGAGAATCTTACAAGATTTGCAGGACTGTCCACCACCTCCATGGTTTATTCTCCTCACCTTTCGGCTACATAGTACTGGTAAGAGTTTAAAACTACTTTCACCCCTGATTACAACCATGGTCAAAGTCACTGAGATCACTTTTTTTCCCCACAGATTCTAATGTTTGATGTGAAAATTTGTTGAATGTCTTGACCCGTATCTGTGTGATTGTGCTTCTGCCACATGATTGTATGATTGCTCATGACTTGACATTGAAGTGGCTAATGAGTGTATTACATTCCTATTTTTTGTTCTCATGATTTTTACTGTACTGTGTTTTTTTGTGGTCCTTAGAATATAACACACATTAGATTCTATACAACAAGGGCAACCTTACAGTATGTTTATTCTCTTAGGCCACATATTATAGCACACATTATGACTTTGGTAAACAATGCCTGCTTACAGTGCCTCTTACTGATTCCAGGACATAATGGTTTGATTGTAGTTATTAATAGTTTATTATAGTATATTTTTGTACTAGTAATAATATAAATGGGAAAGTCCACGCTAAGCTATGTGCAAAATAGGCATTCCCATGGGAAGTTGAAAAATTGAGGTCATCCCCAAACCATCAAGTTACTCTCCCACACTGGTCTTGTTGTTGCATTTTTCTGTCGCTCTCTGTCCTTCTATGTCATATAAGACCTCTTTAATTTTTCATAACATGAGAGATATGCTCACCACCTCAATAACGCCACTGTATAAGTAATCTAAACCTTTTTCTAAATAGAAAATGCTGTAAACTTGAACCCTAAACTGCAATAGAAGACTGATGAAGGCAGAAATTGCAGGCTCTTTTTATCTCTCTTACTCCACAGTTAGGCCTAGGGTATAAGCTCCCTCAGGCTTTGACCAAAAACTAACATACTGTTTTAAATATAAAGTTTAGGCAGCTGGTCTTTTTCAAATAAAACCCCCATGGAAATCTATGCATTGTTATGTGAAAATTTGAGGACATCTTTAAAATATTGTTCTTATTTTGCAGTGCATTTATACGTTATTAAATAAATAAATAATAATAATCTATCTGATTATTTAATGCTAGAGGACCGTCATTATTCAACCTGGTTAATAAATATATATATAATCACTTTGATTGATGAATGCTGATGGATTTATTGTTGGACCAAAAGATGATGGTGTTTGTTTTTAAATAATGGTTTCTTTACAGAGGGTTTATTGATTATCATTTGTGACATGTCACTAGTGAGAAAATGAAGAAAGCTTTACCAGATATAAATAACATGGTGTTGTTACTTTGCTGTCAGATTCTGTCTGATTTATTTTTATCTATTTTGCCTGGTCTCTGGATTTAGACACTGGACTCAAGATGCGTGTGATAAATTATTTACTTCTCTTCCACTTCCTAATCATTTCTCAGATCTCAGAATCATAGGAAAACCAAACATCTAAATACTCAAATATGCATATTTCTCTCATATTTCTCTCATGGTGAAGCTGGAGATGATGAGCTGAGGGTCTAATACTGGAAACAATTATTTATGTAGTATACTGTAATGCCTAGGGTGAGAGTAGAAATGTAGACGACTAATGTACGTCATATGTTAGAGGGCTTATAAGCCTTTCTCCTCAGAGGGCAGCAACCATGAATGTGGTGCATTAGCACCAGTGTGGCAATTTTTTAAACATATAATTTGTAGCCATGGGAACACAGCATGAGATTAATGCTAGGGTCATTGTACTTGGACATTGTCTCGCACTATAGGGTTATTACAGACTGCAGAGCAAGTAGCCGTAAACTGATTTGTTACAACATGAATTGGTGTTATACAAAAAGTGCTGAACGCTTTTAAAATGATAATGTCTTTTCCAAAATCAAGAGGGTCAGTATGTTAACAATCAGCAATCAGATGTATTATCCAAGCATGCTGTGATTGTTTCATCAGTGCCAGGCTCAGCTTTTGTTATGTGGTTTAAATTTAAAACCATTTAAATAAATAAAAAATGTCAAAAGTGTCAAGGATGGAGTGCAGCATTCAGATGAAGAAATAAGAGCACAAGAAGGGAACAGATATTACTAGATAGTAAAGGAGTCTATACAATTACTTACAGCTGCTTCCAGTAAAGGACACCAGAACATGTTGTGGACCAGGAGCAAGATGGATATTTGGTCAAGATATCTCAAGCTGTGTAAAGTTAAGTGGTCCCATACAACACAGCAGACAGAGTTATTTTGTGGTCAGGCAGACAGGAGGAGCCGGTTTGTGTATCAAACCGGCCTGGGAGCAAATGGGCCATCATGCTGCTCGGAGAATTATGATTATAAATTCAATTGCAATCCGAGCAATTCTGACCCCTATACCACTGCGTTCCTTAAACCTCCATAAATAAACAGTATATTCAAACCCACACACAGCCTACCGTATCCATGCGTACACAGGTTGTCTTATACTTTATTATTCAATGTCAATGTCATAACCACTTGTCATTTCTATATCTAGTATGTAAGTCTCTCAAGGCTACCTTTCTAGGTTGGATCTTAAATAATTTGCAGGAATTAAATGCATATAGCATAACAGTAATGCTCTTCCAAAATCAACCTCTACACTTGAATGACAAAGAGACACTGGTGCTTGTGTATCATTCTTTGGGCCTCATTAAACATATGTACGTTCATCTGCGGCACTGGTGCATTAAATGAAATATCCTTTTTTTATCAAGTCAAGTGGTTTCGTTGAACTGAAACTCAAGGAGCATTATTGCCTTGTGTGGTGGCTTCTTGGAAAGTGCATACAAAGTACAGTATAAAGCATAGGAAAGTGATGTTGGGCTTGTGAAGTTTGCTCTTGACAACGAATTTGACATTGTGCAGTGGATGATCGAGTACTAGGCTCACTGGGGCAACATGACCCACTTCTGAGTAGGAATAAATTAAACCTCATTAACAGAAGTGGTTAGGCCATTTACAAGACCATTAGACCTTACTGAGTATTCAAAGTGAGCAAATGTTGTTTTATACTTTTAATCTGTGTCTTAAGGTATGCATTTTGTCGCCTGCCTTGGTGAAAATGTTAGCACTGAGACCCTTCATGTAAGATATGTAAGATATGCAATATGTAAGGTGCAAGTATAGAAAGGAGGTCCTTTACTGTATGTACTCCTAAGTGGCCTAAGTGATGAGGTGCCTGATTTTCCATAAACACTGGAAGCCTGTACGAGAGCATTATGAATATTTCCCTACTCCCCAGTGAAGCTATAGCATTATGGTAAATCTTTTCTCTAAAGCCATATAGTGTCTCAACATAACTTGGTTATGGGTCTGTTAATGGAATGGAACCATGAATGTCATACAACATTCCTAGCCTTTCTTGTCACATGTCAGAAAACTCAGGCCAAGGCATAAACAATTCCCATTCCCATATATCAGGTCCTTTTGGAGGTCAAGATTAAAGAAAGACAACAGCAGCAGAAGCACCCTCTGATGCTCTGATGTCTCTACTTTGATTTTTTTTTTTTTTGCCATTGAATTGGAATGTCACAGAAGTCTGCTTGTATTCTCTTTCAGTCAGGAGCAATAAAATTAACTTTCTTCAGGTCTATTAATATAACACTTAGAAATGCCTTACTGGTTTCTTGCGAGCTGTCATATTGTCAATAAGGGCCTTCCAGGAATGGAGTTGGATGTGATAAGCCATACACAGCGATGCACTTGAAGGCAATGTCTTTAAGAATCAGCAAGTATTAATGTAACCATGGGCAAATTATTAAAAGAAATTAAAAAATAATAATTTATGCCACAACATATGGGTCAGTCTTTGAGTACGGATACAGTGGGTGGTATAAATACAATAAGACTTGAGACTTGAGAAAATGCAATAGATTAAACTTTACAAGGGGCACCATGGCAACAGAATAAAAACTTCAGTGACTGAGACATCTGGAGGTTGAGCTGGTGTTGGAATCAATAGACATTAAAAAAAGATAATAGACATTAAAAACTGCTGGTTTGTGTCACAATAATTGTTCTTGAAAAATCTGAAGAACAGCGCAAAATCCACTTTAAAAGTCTACCCCAGTTTTCTGACCTTTTACATAAACAAGAAAGGCATTTTTTGCAAAAGTGGTTTAGATTAGTCTGAAATAGAATGGTGTAATGAACCATAAAATTAATAGTGAACAGTGGAGCAAGAATGCCTCAATCCCTGGCCTCAAAGTACACTAACTGGTTTGACATCTAACACAGATTGTGCTAATGTCAGTTCTTATTGCGTCACTCAAGATACTAGACTTGTAAGAACTGCTCTATCATCTTAAGAGAAAAGGACATTTCCTACCTCTATAAGCTCTCTCAACCCATAATACCATAATGATTGTTACATTTTAAAAAAAGGCCCATGAAAAATCATGTCCATATCAGGCCACCCAGTCTTCTGTAAATGTCCTGCCACTCTTTGTTTTCTGCAGCACTTGGAAATGTGCTGCGGACATAAATCACGAAACTGTTTCCAAATGGCGCAGCAGTCAGCATGTACATCTGGCTGATAAACAGAGCCGTGACGTATGCAGGGATCTCTGAACAGCTGCCTTCCGAAGTCTCAGCTCTGGTGAGATCATATCAAATATGGAGCCCAGAGATAACCAAACATTTTTGGAGAGCTCTAACCCCATTATTGGTGACACAGACCATAACATGGTCCTGCTGCTGTCCCTCTTATTTAAAGAGATTTTTTCTTGAGCTTCAACACTAGCATGTTGCTGTCCTCTGCTTCTAGAAGAAGAGGTTCACCTCCAGAATGGGAACTGGAGCATGCTATAACAGACAACATAATGTTTGTTCCAATGGGTGCCATTTTTTAGCTTCTTACTCTCATGATGCCTTGTCTAAAAATAGAATTTACTATAATCATACCTAAGGCTGGGTTAGATTATTTTAGAACTGTTTTGCATTTCAGTGTGCTTTTTGGATGTCTAGTTTCTGACAGTAGTTTAACTGCTTAGTGACGTCTAGGTGCTACAAGCATAAAAAGTTCCATCTGGCTTAGTGCATTAGCTGTTCCTTTGAGAGCAACTCAGGAGAAACACAACTGTTTTTATATAGCGATTGCTTTTAATTACCAAATGCAAGTATAATGCATGATTAATGTTTATCATTATCCACATTGCACCTGTGAATTAATCTGAGCACAGATGAGGCTCCAGAACAGAGTATTGTCAAAATCATTTTCATCTTGTATGTTGTACAATTTGTAATTTGGTATGAGAACACTTATCAGGAGTCATTCTCCATCTGATACCGCCTCTGGTCTTTTCCTCAACAGCTCCTTTATCTTTAAAGGATTGCTTTAAAGCTGTCTGAGTCTAGGAACCGCAGCCCTTATAATTTAATGAACACTCTTAACAGATGTGTCTATAGATGTCTGGATCATCTCACGGCGTCTTACAGTAAATGTCTGTTTAGGATTGCTTTTCATTCTTTCCTTTGACGTCTGTAATTATACCCTCTGCCACCACAGAATCTGATAATCATCTTATGAGAAATTTTATTTTTAGCTTGACATCGATCTTTTGTTATAATGACTGATAAACCATAACATTAAAACCATCTGCCCAATATTGTGTCAGTGCCAAAACACTGACTGACTTTGAGGCATGGATTCCACAAGACCTTTAAAGATATACCCCTCCCGCCAAGACCCTAGCAGCAGATTGTTTAAGTCTTTTAATTTGTGTGTTGACCCCTTCATGGATCAGACTGGGTTGTGAAGCACATCCCACAGATATTCGAGCAGATTGAAATCAGGGAAATTTATAAGCAAATTCAGCACCTTGAACTCTTTGTCATAAAACCATTCCTGAATGATTCCAATCAGACCAGGCCACCTTCCTTCGTTGCTCTGTGATCCAGTTCTGATTATTACATGTAGGCACTCTTGGTGATGCTTTATACAGAGCAAGTTGAGATGCACTATGTGTTCTGTCATCTTTCTATCCTAGGCAACATTCACTTTTTCAGCTATTTTTGCTACAGTAGCACTTCTGTGAGATCGAACAGGACAGAGTAACTCTCTCTCCCCACACATATCTGAGATTTAACTAACCAATACCCTGTCCAGTTCTTCCGATTTCTTTCCATGAACCACTTTTGGTAGGTACTAATCATTGCATAGTAGAAACGCTCCCTATGACCTGTTATTTTGAAGACCCAGTCATCGAGCTGTCACAATTTGGCCTTTGTCAAAGTTGCTTAGATGTTTACACTTTTTCTTGCTTCAAAATCAAGTTCAAGAACGGATTGTTTACTTGCTGCTTAATATAGCCCACCCCTTTCACAGTTGATAATGTATAATAAGATAATAAATGTTGTATATGTCACATGTCAGTGTTTTTAAAGCTATGGCTAATTGGAGTATAACAGTGTGCGGCAATCAGTCATTAAATTCCTAATAACACAATTCTTTTATAGTTAGGCTTATACAAAGTCAAAAATAACGAAAATGTGTCTTATTGCATAAGAATTTACCCAATTGCTTTAAACCCTATACAGTTGTTCTTTTGAAAAGAACCGTGTTCATAGTTTAAAATTTTCAGTTTGCTAATGAAGAATTATTTCTAATTTGAGTTTTTTTTTATCAGAGACTGGCTTGTTTTAGTGACCTATTCACTGCAGTGTAAATCTTACTGTGTGCCAATTTTTCCACATTAACTTTGTAAATGAAGATTAAATTCATACTATACCATTACTTATTAACCCTCTCAAGGCAGGCGTTGCTAATTTGCAACAGTTAAAAACTAAATACCTTATTAGTACTTACTTACTACTACTTACTTACTACCCAGATAAA
>JAQMYL010000002.1:22234882-22250370 GCA_030014365.1 Clarias pachynema | reverse complement strand
TGAATCTTCGAACTGCTTCACACGAGTCGTTTACGAATCATTTAGAAATGGGGTAAAATTAAATCTATTTTTGGAGATAACTAAAGTGTTTTTTGACCTTGCATACATGTAAACCTGTTTTAAGAGACTCATTAAGCAATATTAGCAACATTTAAAATGGCATAATAGGACCACTTTAAGACCGTTAATAGAAAGGTAAGTTCCACAAAATGCCACCTTAATAATACAAACAATCTGATATGGAGGCCAAAAATGAAACTAAATACGTTTATATTTCAAAGGTAGTTGTTCTTGCACATACTATGAATACCCACAAAATCAAGTCACATCCAATTACCTTTACCAATATATAAAAAAATAGAAACTGCTCCAGGATTCAAGTTTCAGTTTCTTTGCGTCATTGTGTAATCACAGTCACTTTTCTCTTTAACCATGATGCAAATAACGAGGGGATTAAAATTGCCTAAAGCTTGCTGTCTGGGTTAAATTTAGCAGTCCAAAATGTCATGTTGAAGTCTTTACTTTTATGGATGCTGATGCTGACATTGTTGGAGACAGATGTTTGTTTTTCAAGAATTTATTGATTCTAACCTGTTCTACAATTAAAGGAAAGGTTCATGTCGTGATTAAACCTATGATACTGTGTTTCTCCCAATTTATCTAATAGCAATGGACCTAGTATGCTTTTTTTAATTAAAAACTTAAAAAGCTGTTACTAGGTTATTAACTGTTCTGTTATTCGGGGCTCATAAATAATGGAACAAATGTGTGTGGTCTGTTCAGTCGTTACTTCATGACTAATTAAGCTAATAAAAGCCTGGAGGTAGTCCTGAGTGTTACATTTGCATTTGCTGTTGGTAGGTTTGATGGTCAGATAGGTGATATTGACCATTTGCACATGACGTCTGTCCCACATGGTCCTGCCCACTTCTATACGGTGAAATTAACCCAATTTAGAAGAGAGACCAAAACCAGCAATATAACAATACTGCTATTTCATCTTAATAAACACTTTGTCTTCCTCTAAGAGGCACCTTCCAAGACGTAATTGCTTCTTGGTTGTTTCAAATTGGCTCTGACCCATGGTGCGTTTCAAGCAACAACACTAACTGGCTTCTAACACAAGGCTGAATCCCAGATCATTTTCTAATATCTGAGGGCCACTACTTGGTGTGTGTAAGAACATAGTAAACACCCAACATAGAGTACTTGCTTTCAGTTATATGCTATTTGAGAATTAACCTCAGGACAGTTAGCTTGCTATTAAGCAGAAAGCTTGAAATGTCAGTATTAGTTAATGTCACATATTATGAGAGATTAAGCACAGCGTATTCCATAGCATTTTCTCATTAGCAACAGAAGCAGTGAATGAACTAGCGCAAAAGCCACAAAATCCAGAAGGAATCAGATATTTGTAAACCATCTGAGGTAATCACGTTGTGGTAACGAATCAAACTTTTTGAAATTAATATCTTTAATACCTTCTTCATCAATTTTCACACTTGTTTCTCTTTTGAATAAGTTCCACCAAAATATACTGCATATGAAAATAATCAGCAGAACTAAAGCTATGAATTGCTAGGTTACTCTTATGTGACAAAGCATCAGGTAATTAGGTAAGTAATTAGGTACTCATCAGGTAATCTTTCTCTTATTTTGGGCTCCTAAATATCCCCAGAACATAATTATCAACAAAAATACACCCTAATAATAGTCTAATGTTGGGTAATGGTACTTCTGCCATCCAGTGTTGTGACTGACGTCATGGTAGTCACGTGTCTGCAAAAGGGCAATAATGTTCAGCCTTTGACCATGGAACTTAAAAAAAAAAAAAAAAATCCTTACTTAATGCGTATATTATAGAAAAAGTATTGGACAAATGTTTATGACACTTGACAGATTGGACTTTTTGTGTCATACTGAGTTGTTCTATCATAAGATTTTGTCATTTTAAGTGAGTATGAGCAAGCCAATGTGGTATGGAGCTGGATAAAGCGAAAGATATGCGTCTTTTTTTCCACATTATCCATTGAAGGCTTAACCTCCTGAGACAGAATGTCTTCATATGATATCATGAAATTGTTTCCTAGCTACATTGTCTATATGTACCATCCTCACACATGGACCGTTAATTATTTTGCCAAACTTTTTTCTGTTTGAAGATTTTAAGTTCATAGTTGATAAAGTTCAAATGTTAATAAAGAGAACAGTGAGGAGAAAATGCAGTTCGCGTAGCAGTAGAGTCCAGGTCTCAGGAGGTTAAAGTAGCAGACTATGGTTGGCTCATTCTCTGATGTGAAAATTACGAAAATAGGCTTTGTTTATTTTAGCTTATTCTTTTCCGTCCTTACTCCATAAAATGAACCTGTGACTAATAGGTCTATATTTTATTATTTGTTCAGCTCTGTTTGACCCCTATTAGAGAGAGCCTTTTTTGAATTAGGTGTTAACAAGATTCTCCCATTCATTCCCCCTTATGTAAATATGGGAGGAAATGAGGTGAATCTCATTAGTTGATCAATTAAATTATTTTTCATGCAATTTCATTCAGTGCCACATGTTATGTACACTGCCTGTACAAAAAAAATCCCTATTTCAGAATAGTCAAATGTTTGGCATTATTAAATTCTGGAAGGACAAAAACAAGATTAAAATCTGAATGACTGTGATTCCAGATTGACTCTGTTCCTGAGTAATGGGCACATAGTAGCAATGAGGGCAATGTTATGATCTGGGGTTGCTTCAGTTGGTGAGGTCTAGACTCAGGAACGTTATGTGACAATAAAATTAAGTCAGCTGCCGACCTGAATGTACTGAATCACCAGGTTATCATATCAGAGTATTTTTTTCTGATGGCAGGGGCATATTCAAGGACTCGAATGGTGAAAAGTTGGTTCTGGGAACATGAGAAATCATGTTCACCCATGAATTAGAAACCACACAAACAAACTATTAAAGTGCCAGGCAGTGTATACCGAAATAAAATCAAGTGTTAGTTTACATTTGGACTTTATGTATAAATATCTATCATTGTTTCCGTTACTGTTCTATTCTAACATCTAATGGAAGAACAGCTTTTACATTGTACTGTATATTTGTTCTATTTAAAAAAAAGACTGGCATTGCATTTTTAAAATGTCTTTTTCTCCTTGAAGTTATTGCATGCCCAGAAGGCAGAAGAACCCAGGAAAGATCCCTGAAAGACTCGATATGTGTGGTGCAGATAGCAGCGCCATTTACAGAGCTATAAGCATCATGGTTGTCATAGCTCTTTGAATGGTACTGCCGTATGTACTGAACTACCACCACTGCGATCCTAATGAATGAAACTCATCTCTTCACTTAATATTAAAATGCATGCAAGATGATTTGTTTGTTTTTGCTTCTTGGTTGTACGTACACTGCTCAGCATGCCAAGTAAGTATGGAACCGCGGGAGGTTTTATGGCACTTTGCTCCTTAATAAAGTTTACTTTTGTACCTCATTGCAAAAAAACGGGGGGTTTAGAAAAGGGATTAGTAAATGCAATGTTGGAACTGGTTGTAGCTGTGTGTGTGTGTGAAGGGGCACAGAGTCCAATGATGGGCGCGCACACAGACATAAACTGCAGGCTGACCCAGAGAGGGAGAGAGAGAATGGATCTTTAACCTCTCTAATGAGACTTGCTTTCGCTTTACACGCGCGCACACACGCGTTATAATAAAAAGTACGCTGTACACACGCATACAAACACAAAATTTTAAAACATTTCCACAGACACACGTGATTACAGTGTTATAGTAAACTGTACACACGTACACGGATGTTGATGACACTTATAACTCATAAACCAAGACTTGTTCGTTTTTCAAGTAAAAATTTATTAAAAATCTTTGCTCGTCTTGCGGAACACTCGCAAACCGTGTTCCTCGATATCCGAGGTTTCACTGTACTTGCAACAGACTGACCCCAACAATCTCAGGGGTGCTTGAACATTCTCTCCCAAGATACTCAACTAAGATATTGAAAAGGAATGCTACTGTAAGTGGCAGTAAACAGTAAGATTATTGTTAAATTGTGTAACATTTAGACCTCTAGTAGTTAATACGATATTAACATTGCAATGGTTTTATGAAAACTGTGCCTAGTTTAGTAAATTATTTGGAAGACTGGGTCATGTAACTGACATATTCATGTCATAAAAGGGGAGTGTCTATACAGTATGTACATCAAATGCTAAACATGCTCTGGTTACAAGAAGTACCTGTAACAGCTGCCAGAGTACTTAATGATATCCAATTCCACATGTTACTTGTGATGCAGAATATGACATCACCTGTCAATAGCATGCCATGAACATGATATGAGGTCTTGTAGATGCTACAAATCTGGGTCAGACTATTAGGCAAAACCTGGCATATCATCAGTAGTGGTAAATGGCACAGATGTTGGCACTGACAATAAACTTCACATCCTATTTAGTTTTTTTGTCTGACGTTCACAACAGGGAGACCCAGAGTAAAGTGCTGCTTGCAGTTCACTGGTTGACCCTGGGAATTTTCTGTACAATAATGTTTTCTTTCCCCAATATTTCTAGGAAAGGCTTCAAATTCACCAATTGCCTAAGCAGTTACCAAAGTGAAAAAATTAATGTCAATCAGTATTTTATTGAATTAAATCTCTCTTAAAATTGTTTTTATATGAAGACAAAATATGTTGTAAGCTGCTGAAATATATGGGCTTCCCAAGGACATGACATTTTAGTTTTAGATCCATGTGCTCCTTCTAAATAGGCTTTAGTGCACAGATGTGTTTTATCCAGTTTCAAGCTCAAAAGTGTTTACACTGAGAGAAGCCTGTGGTCTCATCATGTTGTTATGTGTGGTCGTGTGGTTGCTTAGTGGTATGTGCTCTTTCCACACTGCCCTCATTCAAGCCATACAGGAGAGCTAAGGGACCGTCTTAAATAACAAGACTATACATTATACAAAGCTAAACAAACAAAAAATATATAATAATATAATAATAATAATAACAAAATAAGAGTAATAATAAAAAATAATAATAATAAAAAATAAGAGTAATAATAATACACACTTAATCATCCTTTCATTGTGATTAAGATATACAGAGCCTAATTATTCCTCCTCTTATAGCATTCGACATTCGTATGCAAGCATATACAAACACAGCTTACATGTTAACGGAGGCATTTTGTGCTAATATTTCTTATAGTTTTCTGACAGCTTTATTTATTTTAGTAAGCTGACAGCTTGAAGATTACCTCCAGCTGTTACAACTTGCATTTTTCTCTACTGTCCATGAGTATACATAATACGTAATACATAACTGAAAATAGAAACAAATGTGTAGTGTACTAAAAATACCCAAGTTAAGGTTTATAATTTATAAATACATACTAGAACATTTATAGTAAATATGTGCATTAATGAAACCGTATAAAAAAATAACAGAGGTTAAAGTTAAAAGTAGGGTGAAATCCTACAGTATAGATTTGTCCATCATTGCCTACATTTCCCAAGAAATTTACTTTGTTAATCCACTGAAACATACATTTTACAAGTATAATATATTTTAAATTACACCACTTTGTTGCATATTAATGTTGAGTGTGATAATAATTACTTGCCTTTTTGATGATAAAAGGTGTGCGTTTGTGTGTGTGTGCTGCCAGTTAATTTATCTGGTTTCAAGGGTAGTGTGTTTGGTTGATGCTTATTATATGGTTGTGTGTGGTTTATCGGGTGGCATAATGAAAAAGAAACTTTATGTGTAAATATGATACAGTAACAACATGGGTGTTAATTAGCCTAGCAAATGCCATTGTGAAATAAATTTTAAACCTGATAGAAGGACAGGCACAACCTGTCATTATATAAACGTCATATACAGTAAAAATAACCAAAACTATCAAATCCTTTTACCAAGATTGTTATAAGGTGAAATCCTTCAGTTGTATTAAAATATGTTGAAAATATATACAGTGAAACCTCGAATTGCGAGTAACGTGGTTTGCGAGTGTTCCAGCAAGACGAGAAAAGATTTTTTAATAAATTTTGACATGGAAAACGAACGAGTCTTGGTTTTACGAGTACCGTGTATCATGTATCACGCATGCGCTTCTACACAGAAACACTGCTCTGTCGCGATTCTTTAAAAAAAATTTTTTTTGCTTTACAGCAGTGATTCCATTAGTGTGTCGCTCAATCGCATAAACACACACACACACACACACACACACACACACACATACACAGCGCCTGCGCGCACAAAGGAAACACTAATCTGGGATTTATTTTTACTTTTTTTTAAAGTGCAGGTTAATTTGTTTTATTTTTACATTATATTTTGTGTTCATTATTTTTATGTATTTATTTTTTTGGACTGTGGAATGAATAATTTGAGTTTCCATTATTTTTTATGGGAAAATTCTATTTGGTTTACGAGTGTTTTGAAATATGAGCCCACTTCCGGAACGGATTATGCTCATAATCCAAGGTACCTCTGTTTTATAGAAGATGACAGCAGACTGTCCATATCAGTGTGTTTTGAGTAAAAAATTAAGTCTGTGGCAGGTATTGGTATCTGAGTATTACTGCTTGTGCCCTGTCAAAAAAAAAACAAAAAAAACAACAACAACACACACACAGAGTAACCCAGCACGTCAGCAAAGTGCAGCAAATGGGCCTGTATTTCAGTAGTCCAAGAAAAGCAGCAGGTTGAAGTGAAGAATCAGTGGCACCCTGTCGGTTAAGTGTGTGTCTGCCTTTTATGGAAGTAATCTCACACACTCAAATATGTGGAGTTGCTCAAATAAAAAAAAGTATTTATTTTATTCAGTCAGAAATGTGTTTTTGTACTACCTAGGGTCTGTGCACTACATGTATCTCTTAAGTGCAAAATAACATTGCCTGCTTATGTAGTAAATATTTAAACACTAGATAGTTATGTGATTTTATTCCATTGGAAGTTTGTTGCATTAATATTATTATAAAATATATTCCAATCACCACCAAACTTACTAGCCCGGTCATGCAGTTATCTAGCAACCAGTCATGCTGATACAGGTCAAGAGTGGTGACTTACATAATGGCTTGGTATGTAATAGTATTTCAGAAACTGCTGATCTCCCCAGATCTCACATAAAACAGAGTTTACATAAAATGGTGTGTGAAAAAGTGGAAGCTCTTGTTGATGAGAGAGAGATCATAGAATAATTAAGAAAACAGTGAACAGAAAGAATAAGTATCCCAAATATGTACTCTTACATTTACAGAGAAAAGAAAAGTACCTCAGAATGCACAACATGTCAATTCTTAAGGCAGATTAGGTTACGCTCCTGGTAGCCAAGAACAGGAATCTAAGGCTGTTTCAGTGGACACAGAAAAATACCAGGCAACGTTTTTTCCAGTATTCGCCTAACAATGGCCATGCCACGGTCACTACAGGCACATTTTCTTTCTTATTTTGATCTTCAATGTTAGCATTAATTGAAGCTCTCATCTCTAGCTGTATGATTTGATACATTATTCCATTATTCTGTTGTCACATGGTGATTGGATAATTGCATAAATGAGCAGGTTCCTATTAAAGTGGCTAGTAAATGTTTTTTTTTTTTTACTAGCCACTTATTATTATTATTTTTTATTTTTTTTTATCTGAACTGTTTTTCAAGCCCATGCAACTGGTGAAGGATTCGATATGTTGTTAAAAGATCTGCTGATAGAGATCTATAAGCAGACTCTGTTCTGTCTCTATTCAAGAGCCAAGATTGATTTTCAGAAGTGACATTAAGGTTTATATTCTGCCTCCTGCTTTTTCGCTATAAGGCGAAAAAGCGAGAAGTGCTGGTAGTCCTAATAATACTGTAGCAGTGTCCTCTCTACCTGCTGGAGTTTGTTGTCATGGTAAACACATCTGCCTATGTGAGGGTTTTCTTCAGCTTTCTGCCATGTGCTGAGCTATTTTTGTCATGTTAAGGAAGTGATTCAGAGCTCCTCAATGCTGTCCATGTCTAAAGCCTGGCTTTGACTATTCCGCAACGCAGGCTTTTAAACATTTATCACAATATTAGGCCTGGTTTATTCACTAAAAATTAATCTAACATGCCTTACACAGTCCCCTTGTCCTGCTCTCCGTCTGTCATGCTGAATGAAGAGTAAACCCCTTAGGTAAACACTAGCACTCTTCTTTCCTCCGTGGGCCTCCATGTACTTTTTCACTTCTGTTTTGCTGTCTCCTGACATTTCATTCATCCACTACAACTCTACTCTTCATTTCAGATAAGGAACAATTCGTTTGTGCGATATCTCACACCTTAAATACTCCAGCCTTTTATCTTTGCACACGTGCGCATGGAGTTAACATCCAGTATCGGTCAAGAAATTGTTATTAGCACAGATTTCTCACTGCAGACTCTTCGCGGTAAAGATCAGCAACATGTCGCTTTATAAAAGATACGGTTTATTTGCAGTACGATGCCGGCCGTCAGAGAGACAGAGAACAGAGTGTTAGGCTCATGTCTGGTGTATCTCTGCCAACTGGTCTGATGGAAAGAGGTTGTATTAGGTACAGAACAAAGCAGGTTGGTACTGTATGAAGTAGACAGGCTGGGAAATGTGATTTCTTTCAGACAGTGTGGAAAAGCTTCCACCAAAAAGACTGAACGATAGCAATCGACAGCTGTGAAACTACACTAGGCGTAGTTATTAAATACACTGTTTTATAATAACACCAGGAGTCATAGTCTAAAAAAAATATTTAAAAAAACACACACAAACAGCTACATTGGGGAAGCGCTGACAGAGTCCAGAGTACAAACTGCTGTATGTGAGGGTTTGAGCGCTTGCTTAGGAACGTCTTAAGGTTGAAAATGTTTTTATCTCCGTCTGATCTGTGGCATTGCTGCATATTGCCATAAGTACAAAATATTTAACATTAAGTTCAATAATAAAAATTTCATAATAATGCAGTACTTGTGTGATACAGTACAGATTCAGACTTTTAGCAACATCAAAATCTGTGTTTCATAATGCAGCAAAATCAAGCACTTAATTAAACAGTAGCTTTCTGACTCTCAAGGGATTGTGTCTGAAACAGGCATTTTATTTGCCTTGTGCTGTCAGTTATGCAGGCCAGTTTGTTGTTTCTTTAATCTGTGTTCTCCACAATCAAGGCACAAGTCTGCACTGTGAACTTCCCAATCGCTGCAGTGATTTCTGCTGTATTAAATCAACAATGAAATTATGTGTGTGAATGTGTGTGTGGCTTTATTCTAATTTTAGAGACAGACAGAAGGATGATGTCAGACATGTTTGGCATGAGCACCTGTGTATTATACTGATATTTGGCATACTAATGATTCAGTCCAAAACTAACCAGCCATCAATGTTGTAATTTATGTTGAAACCATATGTTGAAGTGCTTCCGTACAAGAGACCTTAAATATTTGTGGGAATTTTCCAGTTCCTGCTTGTTGCTGACAATAGCCATTGCTGTTTTTTGACAGTCCGCATAGGGAGAATGGATTTGAGATAAACAGGAAGCTACTTAAGCAGGAACAATGGCTTGATTAAGTTCAAGTTGCAACTCATGTAAAGCAAGTTGTATTTTTTAACCCTCTGCTTTACTATGCAGTCTATTATGATATTATATAACATGATATGATATGCAGTATTGTTACCCGCTTAATACAGTGAAAATAGTCTATCCATCTGTAAATAGCGCAGGATAGTATAGTCCATTTATTATAAACAGAACCTCCATTCCTGATTCAGACTCTGCTGAAATAAGCCTGAAGCCCTGATGCGGGCAGCGGTACATCTCTCTAGATGAGTTTGAAATAGATCGACCCCTTCCCACTGATAAGCTTGAAATTGCAGATGGTATCATGTTATGGAGTAAGTTATCTCAGGCAACCTCATCTGGCTTAATCCCAAACCCTTCAGACTTCCCCTCTGTTTCTGCAGTTTAGATTGCACGTCTTCTCTCTCACTGACATAACCAAGCGAGTATCACACACTGCATCACAAGTCAATTCTCCGAACAGATAAGAAACCCTTATAAATTAGATTTAAAAACGACACAATTCCTTTTCTCCTCTTTCTACCTTTTTGTTTACCATTTTCATTCTGTAATATAGCTACCGTAAAGCTGTTTAATGATCCTCCATTTAATTAGAAAGGCAGATTATAAGTCATATAAAAAGTAAGTCTTCATACTAATGAAATATGGTTGCTTGCTTTTGCTACCGGTGTATAAGCCTGGAACAGCTAACTGATCATCAGTTTGGGTAGTAGCACTCTTTTCTTGGTTCTGCTTGTTTTCCTTGTGAAAAAGCCAACGTTATGTGTGTCATGGAGATAACAGTGCTGATTGTTTTCTCCCTCAAATTCAGCCCTTTTAAAATGGTTCCCCATAGGTCTGAGATTACAAGACAGCCTAATAGTAAAATGGGTTTTATTTGTTTTGTTTAGTTTTCTATTCATTTGTAATTATGTGGAGATTTTTATTAGGATCTTAAATGTCTGTGGGCTTTTACGTGTGCTGCAGGTTGTAGACTAAATAATATCATCCGGAAAGAATAAATAACTAATAAGCTGAGGTTTTAACACCTTATTATTTTTTTATTAATGTTAAAGAATATTATTCAGTAGGTATTTTGTTACTAAATAAATGAATATAGTAGATTTAATAAATTAAAATGAAACAGGTCATGGTTGTTTAACGGGTCACTTCTGTATTTGGTTCTAGATCATGACCGATACCTGGTCATGGAATTTGACTAAGAACAGGTAGATCAGAATTCCTGCGACTTTTTGCATGCATAGGGCGCTGATGTCATCAGTCAGCGCTGGCAGTGCAGGGATTTCATAGCAGTGCTAAAGCAAGGCTTTTAAAATTAAGCAATCTGACTGCTTGCCGTCCTGCATAGCGAAATCCAAAGCATATTGTTTCTAAAATTGTTTGGAATGAACGAGCGGTCATACAAATATAACGTGCTTTAACCCAGATGGCGTATTCATGTGGACACACGTGCCATTTCTGAGGACAGACGCGTCCACATTAGATTCAAATAAAACTTAGTTGTAATTATGAATGTGAACTGTAATGACATGCAAATCTGATCTCACCAAAAGAACATCTGAATTAATTGATGTGGCTTGTAATATGAATGTAGCCTAAGAGTTAATTCTTTGGCATTAATCAAGTGCTAAGCTATCGAGTGAATTTTTCTGTTGCACCTTTGAACCCTTGCTTTCAACCTGACCTTTTCATGAGTCTCTTCGACTTATTGTCGTGTGTATCCACGGAGGGTCTGTAAAAGCTGTCAGTCTACTCAAGAAGAGCTTTAGGTGAGTGTGCCTGAAATGAATGTGATCTTTCAGACAAACTGAATGAACAAGAGCAGAGCAAATCCCTAGAAAGCTGTTCCCATTATTCCATGGCAAAAGCAGCTCCCTGGAGAGAGATGAATGTGCTTCCTACACTTTGGCTCCATTGTACGTATAGCCCACAACAGGTCTTTGAAAGCCCAAAATAGCAGATTTCAAATAATGATGGGGGAAAGTGTGAGCGGGCGAAAGTGCAAACAAATCGGTAGCACATTCTTTTCCCTCCTCTTATTTTTCTCCGTGGCTCTCCATTTCTTTTCCTTCTGTCTGTTTCCTGCTCTCTGTCAATGTTAAATCACATGTGGGATTTGGAGATACACAGCAGCTCACACAATCACACAGGATGAAGAACGACCCAATCCTTAACCCTATTTATGCTTCTGCCACCGAAGCCTCGTAATATTCATTATTTAAATAAGACAAATGTGTTTGATTAAAATGTGTGTCGCCGGCACTCAGTCTCTTAACTAACCACAAATGTTCACAAAGTTAAAAAAAAATGTGTAATGTTTAGACTGTATAGTTCAGCGTGTTTATAACAGTTCTGCATTGTATTGGAAAATTGGACATTTCAGGTGAGATTCATTTATGAGCGACTTTAGAACGGCGTTTCCTCAGACTTGGTTGTGTTGAATAAAGTCACTGCAAACATTGAGTAAAAGAGCAGCAACGTGGCAACAATTCTGCTTTCTGCTTGCTTAATTTAAAACGGTTATTTCCTTTAGGAATCCAGCAATATTGAGGAATCTGAAGTGGATGAAGTGTTGTGCGCGACGGGAATAATTTCTAGTTTGCTTGTTTATAAACGAAAACATTTATATTGATTTTTGGAATTTAATGCAGCACCACAACAGAGGTGGGCAAAGTACACAAATCCTGTACTTGATTAAAAGCAAAAACCTCAAGTAAAATATTACTTAAGTAAAAGAGGAAATCCTCCATTTACATTTTCTACTTACCTTCACATTTACTTATCAGAGAATACTCTCTCTATCTTTCTCATACACTCCCTATGCTTCCATCTCCACATATAATTTGAAACACCTGCTACATGATTGAACATTTCACAGAGGGAATACAAATCATTCAATTATGTATAATAGTCGGAAGGTGGCGATATTACAGCTTCAAATACTACACATCACTGTGGTTATGTAATGCAGCGCCATGCACAAATATAGTGAAGTAGAAAGTACAGATATTTGTTGTGTAGGATGTAGTGGATTTAAAAAGTATTGTTAATAAACCTAAGTACATACAGTAAACAAGAAAACTGTGTTAAAGTACATTAACAAAGAAAATGTACTTTTAGAGAGGAATTTTCATTTTTAATGAAAAGAGCAAATGGCTGCATTCTCCTACTCTGCCCCAGCAAACACATTAAATCCATATCCATGGAATTATATTCCAGCTTTAATAACATTCCAGGAGCTACAGTAGTCACTTTCTGGCTTTTCTTAATAATTAATCTATCATAGTGTTTTTTTCTAGATTAAAAGGTATAGTAATAGTCACATAAGCATTGAGGAAAAATGCCACAACAAAACCTATGAGCCTTGTGTGTGCAAGCCAGATTTATTAAGTTGCTAGTATGACTCATCATTACCTCTGAGTGTACAATGTTCTGAATTGCAGAATGTGATTTCATAAATATTGTAATATCCATGGAAGCGCTGACAAAAGGCATGTGTGGCTCTTGGAACTGGCCACAGACTCTGAAGATCCCTGAATTATTTCAGACCTTAAAGAAAGTAATTTTTGAACTACTACTGTTGGACGTTTGGAGTCCTGTTAGTGTTCTGCCATGATGTAACAGGGGGACATTGCTGGTGCAGTCACGATGATTTATAAATAGGTGAAAACATTTTCAACTGTAAGTTATAACAGTCATAATTTGCTGTGTGAGACCGAACAGCTTCATTGAGCATTTTAAGTGATGATTTATATCAAACTACTGAGAACTTCAGTGGAGAAATAGTGGATGCAGCAAATTCCTGGGCCAGAAGTTTGCCTCAGCTAGTTGGTGATCTATAAGATGACAGACACATAGGGAATGAAGGCAGCGTCGGCATGAAATTTAAAGCTTTCCTTTATCCTTATCTGTTTAAACAGCGTGTATTGATGAAGAGGTGAGAGAGTTGGACATACTGAAGGACTAAAGTGCTGCTGATATCAATCTCTTTTGAATGAGATGAATTGCTACTGGTGCCAGCATTGTGGGTAATGTACATTAGGAAACCATTAGCCAAAGTGAAAGTTGTTGATGGAAGACACTTAAACCAACAAGTCATCTCAGAACTCATATAAGTCAAATAAGGTGGGATTTTTCCATTATGAATACATTCATGCCCATGGCTGTTAACAAACTACAAAAACATGATTAGGGCTTTAATTATACCACTATTCTACCATGGGATTAAACATACAGTATGCTTTTTAAAGCTGTTTCTAGACCACTGAATTTAAGTGCTACTTTAGGAAAACTGTGATCGTGTTTTATCTCTCTAGCTGACACAGTCCTTTTCGGTAAAAGCCTCAGGAACTCATGAGGCATATCTACACCATGCTTGAAACTATACCCTGTGTTTACGTCTACCACAAATTCTGTTGTGTGTCATATAATAGTCCTTACCTGTAGTGCTCCCAATTTTCCGGTGCTGAAACTAGTGATTACTGTGCCATTTTGAACACACCAGGAGTGGGTCGGCCGTGGGATATAGGAGACCTGTCAGTGTTTTCAATACACTTGCAATTCACCTCATACCCTGCTCCATTAAAGTGTCATGACTCTCACTGCAGTTTTCTGTAATGAAACACCAGAGCCGCTCACTCGAGTGGGAGAGAAGATCTTGCACAGCTCAAAAAAAAAAAAAAAATCAAATAATGTATTCTCATATTCTTACTATTATTTTTTCCCCCCCAGGTACTCAGTTCTGCACAATGGAAACAACGGTGAACAGGAAAAACTGACAGTGCACAATGACACAGAGTCGCAGGAATCCTGCTTCTGACCACACTTCATCAGGGCAGAAACTGGAAGGAGCCATCGCTCACCATCAGCCCCATCACACCTGTAGCGCAAACTCACACAGGGGGGGTGGGGGAGGGTTTGTCCAGGGACAGATTACTGAGTGGTGGACGGAGCTGAGTTTTACGCTCCAGAATGTTGTGAACAATGTTGCCAAAGGTATTTGATTTGTATTTAATGATGTAATTATTTCTTATGGTTAATGACCAGATCCGTTACAGATTTCTGCTTGTTGACTATTATTAATCATAAAGTATGATTTCACAAGCATTATTTGTGATGAATATTTCAGCCGAATTTACAATCAGGAGATCCTTTCTACTGCCCAGTGGTTGCATAACAGCCATCACACTGTGTTCAATTATATTGGTTTTAATCTGAATCTGATATTGCTCATACATTCACACTTGTTTTTTTTTTCTGTTTGTGTTGACCGTATGTGTAAAAAAAATAATAATAATAATTAAGACACATAACAGATTCATCCTGCGAAGTTTATACAACAGAACATTTTGATCCAGTTATTTTAACAATACTGATAGATATGCGACACTGATGTAACAGAAAATGTGCCTTTGGGTCAAATTAAGAGTAGGAAAATACATTCATGAACCTGTGATCTTTAAAGCATTAGTAAAAGATTTACACTACATAGACTTAGTCCTTAGAGGCTCATAATGGATCCATAACTGAGGTACAGTAATGATGGTACTTCTGAGTTTCCTCTTTAAATCCATGTTGTTGTTTTTTGTTGTTGTTGTTGTTGATGTTGTTTGTTTTACAGATGAAATATTCCCACTCAGAAAACTGCGTATGAACATCACGCACGTTATCTATGTTCATTTGCTTGGCATCCCTCACCAAACACTTATCCGAATACATTGTCTGGTTTATTGTAGGATCCCTCGAATACATCCTACATATCCTACTCATCATACATATCCAGTTTTCATAATTAATATCCATGTGCTTTAAACATTATATTGTCTCCATAAGATTCATTCTGATTACCAATCTGACCATTCTAAGAGATTTTCTGTAATAGAGTCTCTAATTAGGCATCATTG
>JAQMYL010000002.1:22222108-22234812 GCA_030014365.1 Clarias pachynema | reverse complement strand
ACAGCACAAAAAAAAAACATTTAGGTGTCAGCTTTTCTCAGAAAAAAAAGTATTTTCAGATGAAAGACTTCACACGAGTCATTACTGTTTCCATACAGATGCATAGAATGGAAATGGAAAACCCTTTTTTTAAAAAGACATTCCCATTATGCTTTGGTTTTAATAACCTCTCCTGCAAAGGATGCACTTAGAGCACTTTTAAAAGATATTGATGGTACCTTTCATAAATAATACAGTATTCTGGTTTCTAATATTTTACCAAATTTTAACAGAAGAATGAGGAAAAGTCCTTTAATGTGACAGTTTGTTGAAGTGTTAAGTGTTGTGCTGTGGTGTTGTTTCGGGAGAAAAGGAGAAGGAAGCTTCACGTGAACAAGCAGCTTCCTGTGCTCTGCTTACACTCTGTACCGCTAAATGTTCTCTGACCAGGTGGAAAAATCCTCGTAGTGTGCTGTCTACTTTTGCCGCCAAAGCTAAACCCATTCACAGGTGAACAGCAAAAGATATTATTTTCATTTTTTTAGCAGTATACTGTATGCTGGTCAGAGCTTGGTGTACAAGTTCATTTTGATTTAGTTGTAAATAGGAATATTTTTACGCAACCCTTGCTTCAGTGCCAGGCATTATTTTTGCAGATTAGTGCAACATCAGTGCTGGATCGCACAGGTGCAGGCAGAGATACTCCTACGAACGCCTAAATGGTCACTACCAACGTGAACTCCTACAAGTTACTCTTAGAATAAACTCTCAGAAATTACTGGCAGGACATCAAACAGAATTTAATATTGACTGTGAAGCTCGGAAATTAACTGAAAAACAACTATGTGTTTAATGGGAATGTAGTAAACCATTTAATTAGATTTCTTTTTTTCCAGGGTGTTCGGGTACAGAATACGAAATGCCCCAAGATGTCATAGGAATCGGCGTAGTTTAAACAGTACGCTCTTCACTTCATGTGGTACTCAGGATGAGTACTGTACGTGCGACATCAACCTCAGAGTTACCCAAACAGGCCTGACAGCTGTGTATTAAAAAATTATTTTCAGGGGATGTTAATTAACAACAAGCAGTCTGGAAAATTATTTTAATGCTCCTGTTCCACTCTGATACTTCAGGATTTTTAATTATGTAGCACCGGGTTGACCATGAGTCACTGAGCATTCAGCAATTTTAGTAGCAGATGCAATCGTGGGGAAAAAAAATAAAAAAATTCATGAAAATCATCATCACTCCCATAATTTTACCAGTGTCGGTGTGAAGTTTGCCGGTGAGGATGTGTTTGACTCTAAGAGTGTCAGGCGCGGATGTGCAGCCACACTTCCAAATGTGTGTGTGGAAAGATTTCCGCAATGGCTGCCAAGTACTTATCGCAAGTCAGCAATGCAAGTTTATCGAATTGTGCTCCGCAGTTGTCTGACTCTCTGGTCTTGTTAACGGTGACGTACTACAGCGATGTTAGAATGTGACATAAAAGCTGGAGTAGGCATGAGGAATGAGCAAGGATACGTCTGCGATGTATCCTTGCCGTAAAAAGACCCATTCTAGGTATTGCTATATTGGTCCTTCTCTCTTACACACACACACACACACACATATACAAAGCACCACACGAACACCACTGTGTATGAAGCCCTGAAGGCAGACGTTCTAAACATGAATGTGTTGTAAATCTCTCCCTAACTTTTGTAAACTCAGTATTTATTTTGGTGGATATAAAGATTGATATTTTTCATGTAAGGCTTCTCTTTCAGGGAGCTATGTGGATTACTTTTTCTGTTGCTATGTGACAGCTCTAATACATGATTATAATTAAAGATGATGGAAAATAATGTAAAATGTGTGGCAACTGCTTCGTTTTATACTCTGCTTCATATTATTTTTGGTCATCACACTCAATCATGTAGCTCTCAGCACTCGGCAACAAAGGAGATATTTTATGTGCAGATGTATTCATGGAAAGCTCAGGGCAGCTGATCAGTGCAGCATTCGTCTTTCACAGACTATACTTTTTTTTTTTTTTTTTTTTTAATCTGGAGGATACAGGATGGCAAGGTGGTGATCGCAGGAAGAGCAGAAGACTTCTCCATATGGATTGACTTTGTGTTTGCAGGCACTGACGGACGCGAACACAACTTGCTTCCTAAACATGTGCTCGTCAGACTAAATACAAAGCCACAATCGAGATGGAGTCAAAACAACATGCAGCTGAAAATGCAGGAAGTCTGATCAGTATTCTTTTGGGGGTTTTTTTTACGCTCATTATTATGCTTTTTTTCCTCACCCGTTCCCCTTCCCGAGCTGTTACCAGTCTTTCACTCCTTTCATCAAGCATGGTGTAGTTTACATTTAGGCTGCTAGACCACACAGATGTGTTGCATATACACCCACCAGCCACTTCATTAGATGCACTTGTTCAGCTGCTCTTTAACACAAATATTTAATCAGCCAATCACAAGGCAGCAACTCAGTGCGTTTAGGCATGTAGACATGGTCAAGGTCAGCTGCTGAAGTTCAAAGGAGCATCAGAATGGGGGAAGGAAAGTGATTTAAGTGACTTTGAACAATGGCATGGTTGTTGGTGCCAGATGGCACTGACTATTTCCGACGATGCTGATCTACTGGGATTTTCACGTACAACCATGTCTAGGGTTTACAGAGAATGGTCCAGTGAGCAGCAGTTCTCTGCGTTGTTGATGCCAGAGGTCCGAGGAGAATGGCCAGACTGGTCCGAATTGATAGAAAGGCAACAGTAGCTCACATAACATCTCATTACAACCAAATTATTGCAAAGAGCATCTCTGAACATCTCATTACCACATGTCTATTCTTGAAGCAGCAGAAGACCACACCGGGAGCCACTCCTTTCAGCTAAGAACATGATACTGAGTTTACTGTTCACATGGGCTCATCATTCGAGATTGGAAAAACATTGCCTTGTCTGATGAGTCTGGATTTCTGCTGCAACATTTGGATAGTATGGTCAGAATTTTGGTCTAAACAACATGAAAGCATGGCTCCATCATGCCTTGTATCAATGGGTTCAGGCTGGTGGTGGTTGTGTAATGGTGTTTTGGATATTTTCTTACTACCAAATGTTACAGCCTACCTGAGTATTGTTGCTGACCGTGTCTGTCCCTTTATGACCACAGCATAACATGCCATGTCACACGTTCAATTATCCTTAACTAGTTTTTCGAACATGACCATGAGGTCACTGCACTCAAATGGCCTCCACAGTCACCAGATCTCAATCCAATAGAGCACCTTTGGCATGTGTTAGAACAAATCATAGACGCGCAGCCGAGATGAAGTAGCCGGTGAGTGTAAATTTGCTCATTTGCCCTCAAAACTTTCTGTGGAGCAGGGCTGATCCATGAACCCTAATGCACCAGACCTTATTAGAAGTTTGGAAAAATGAAAAAGAAAGTCATTATTTTTAATCGCTTCCGAAATTTCTGTTTCTTTTGAGACTTGCCTCATTAATTGCAGATTTATCATTCCTTGTGCAATTTTTCAAATGTACTTTGTGTTCTACAAAATGAATGACAACTAAGGTCCTCATATTTAATCAGATGTTATAACAATTCCTCTAGAGTGATTTGTTTTTATGAAATGAACAAATAAATGCAGAACGAATAAATACTTGAATCAATGAAAAGGCAACGTGTGCTTTATAATGTTATTTAGGGTGCCTATAGTTTTGACATGCATGCTTTTAGAGAAAATGATATTATTGAAAATATATGGGTTATTTTATATATAGAAAATGTATAGGGTTTTTTAGTTTTATTTTTTAAACAATTTGTGTTGAAAATGTTAATATTTTTGTTTAGTAACGTATGGACACGAACACAGTCATAAGTATTTGGACAGCGATAACGAATTGCTCTGGGCTGATTCTGATACACAAAGGGGGGAAAAGTGAAGTGGTGTTAGGTCTGGTTCTTTTTAATCTAATATACTGGGTCTGAAATAAAAAGAAAAAAATTTAATACAATTTCATACAATATATTCAAATACTGTTTGTATTTACCATTAACAAATATCTCCAATCATATCTCCACCTCCTTGTTTTCTTTAAAAAGTCCAATACAGTAACATTATGCTTTCCATATGATTTATAATATCACCTCATGGAAGCTTAACCAGAAGTACAATGATGAATAATGACAGAACAGACAGCAGATTCAACTCTAAAAGAGAACACAGTGAAAAAAATTATTAATATGGTCCTTTAGTTAAAACAAAGATTGAAAAAAGAGTGATGAGTGGCTTGGGTATGACCTAGATAATTGCGCAGACATACAGTAGTCTCTCTACAATAATGAATTGCACATTAGTTCCAATGATGGAAAACACTAGTCATAAGCTTGGACACACCTTCTAATTCAATGTTTTTAGTGATTTATTTTCTATATTCTTTGGAATAACACACATGGAATTATGTATTTCAAAATGTTCTGGTCAGTAATTCTTGCAAAAACAGTATTCTCAGGTGCTTTTATAAAACCCATCAAGCACCATGATGAAACCGGCTCTCATGGAGACCTTCCCGGGAAAGTAAGACCAAAACTTACCTCGACACAAAATAATATCTCAATAATTAAAAATTAAAAAGGTTGTGCATGCACCAAAAGCCATTGCTTTTCTCTTCTATCTACTGTAATTTGCTACCAAATCAAAGCATGGGCTTAACCAACATATTATAAACACTAAACTGCAAACTAAAATAACCACAAACACAACAGTAGAGTGATTTCTCCATTGAGACAAAACTATGGAAGGTGGATTTATAGCGTTTTGGGGGGGGGAATCACACCAAATTTTTTTTTTACACTTAAAGAAATCATGCACATCAGTGTGTAATGCTTCTGGTTTCATTTGAAAATATATATATATATATATATATATATATATATATTTTTTTTTTTTTTTTTTTTTTTTTTTTTTTTTTTTTTCTCAAAACTGCAAAAATGGAGTTATCTCACTTTGCTGTCAAAGCCCAGAGTTGAGCAGTTGAGGAATACAGTTTATGGATTAACAGTAACTGTCTGACATTTGAATTTATAACGTTCCAGCAATTAGCACAGAATATAAACTGCAGCCACTACTTACACAGATGTGCTACATTTGTTACTGACAATCACAGTATATAGTCATGAATGTATGCACTTTATCATTATAAGGCATTACTGGGGTTTTTTTTTTTTGTTAGTTTTTTTCAGTAAGGCATTACTGATTATTATGTAAATTCTCAGGCCCTGCCATTTGATGTCTCAGGGCTTCGTTTCATCCCAGGTGCTGAGTTGCAGAGGTGCCGTTATCTGAATGAGCTGAGAAATGTCTTTCTCTCCTGATTGCTATTTGAAGTGCCTTGCTGAGTTAAGTGCTCGCTCATCAGCCTTTCTCCGAAAGCCTCTGGCCTTTTTATTTTGCAGTGAAAAAGCCAAAAATCTTAATTTTTTTCACTCTGAAATGTCAAGAGTTATAATAGGCTTTGTGCATAGTGTGATCATTTCTAATTACGACACTGAGCACACCCCTTTTTAGTCACTTTTTACTCAAGACAATTCACTGTTGCAATTATTAGCATTTTCAGCATCAACTAGCCATGCTGCTCATTAAGAACTGCCAGGCTCTCCGGTTGCACTTAAAGTGTATTTCCTTTACGTGAGGTTTCTTTGTTTACTTGTAGTTTTTCCTCACTCGATACAACAGATCCTTTCTCACCAAAATCAGGGCTCTTGAAGCAATTAATACAGTCACAGTCACACTCTTTGATTGTGTGCAGCTCCACAGCAAAATACTAATTTCTTCTCAGGCGACATGTGTATTTTAAAAAATTATTATTGATCCCAAAACAACAAACAAGTTATCTTTTGATTAAATAATGCATTAAGCTCTAATCATGCAGATACAAAGCTAAAATTTCCAGACACTCACAATCTTTTAAATTCGTTTTTCTTTACTGTAAGTAAAATAGCTTTTTTGTATGTGGTAATATTTTACAATAGCAGTTTTGCTTTAATTATTTTGTTAATTTGAAATGAAAATATTTGTGTATGTACATATGCGATATAAAAATTTCTCATTTCAGGCAAAAGAATATCATTTACTTTATGTCCCATAATATAATTTCCTCTCCCTGGGAATAATATAGTAATTAGGGAATAATTGAGAGTAGAATTACCAGCCCTGCTCTTGCCACAAAAATCCTCCATGACTTACTTTGCTATATGGGTTTTAAAGATCGTTCATCCAGGAACCACTTGTGACCATAGATTCCAGTGTGGGAGGATGACTTTAATAATGATATAACCTCAAGCAATAGCTGAGAGGCTTTTACACTTGATTTGTGCTGTAGGCTTCTGTCTAGTGAATTTTTAAAGAAAGCATTTAATATGCAGCGTTCGGTATGGCAGCTCATTTTATTTATTCAGCTGTGTTTGAGCTAATATCATCATTATCATTATTATTATTTCAGGAACATTTACACTAACTATGACTAAAAAACATGAAACCTAAAATGCAAAAAGACAAGAAACTAGTCCAAACTATTTGGAAAGTGGAAAAAGGGATATGTTGGCGACTCCATAATGCCCTTTTCCCTTTCCCAATCTTTTTAGTACAATACATAACGAAATAACCAAATTTATCTTTATCTCTCACAGAACAACCTTAATGATGCCAACCAATCTGGAATCAAAGTGCCACATTCCACAGAGACTGCCCTTCTGTCAGTCACTGAGAAGCTCCATGCTGCTAGATCTGCTAAACTGTCATCTGTCCTCATCCTCCTGAACCTGTCAGCTGCATTTGACACTGTGAACTATAAGATTCTATGGTTTCAATGGTTTGCTTCTTATCTAGAAGATAGGCCATATGAGGTGACATGGAGGGGATCCACATCTGCCCCACACAGACTCTCTCTACTGGTGTCCCACAGGGCTCAGTACTTGGTCCTCTTCTGTTCTCCCTCTATACGCGGTCTCTTGGTAAGGTCATATCATCATATGGTTTTCATACCATCATTATGCAGATGACACGCTACTTCTTCTCTCATTTCCTCCCTCAGATACTCAGGTTTCCACCCAGATCTCAGCATGTCTGGCAGACATCGCAGCTCATCAGCTGAAGCTCAATCTGAGTAAAACCGAACTGCTGTTCATCCCTGGTGACTCATCCCCAGGTCAAGACCTTGTGATATCCCTGGACAACATGGACAATCATCTGTCATTTCCCCCACACATTGCTAACCTTACTCGCTCTTGTCGATTTCTTCTTTACGACATTAGAAGAATCCGCCCATTTCTTTGTTCACGATTCGTCCTCTGCAACTGATCCAGAATGCATCTTGTTTTCAACCCTGGAGGTCTGAGGTGACAGTGTTAACCACTTATTTTGCCACTCATTGTGGCCATTGTGCCACTTGTAAAGAAGATTACAATGTCCACAAAATGGATGACAGCTTTAAATTCATCCACCCACCAGTGCTGAAAAGTGGAACTGCACACAAGCCACAACAACCATCAGTTCCAGTTGTTGTTTATTAATGTAGAGAATGTTCTCATGCTGTTTTACCGTCCCAAGACAGTACTTTGGTCTACTACTAAATTACTTATTGTTGTTGTTTATGTTTCGTGGGTCAAAGATGTGGCGGCATGGTGGCTTAGTGGTTAGCACTGGTGCCTTGCACTCCAGGATCCGATTTCAATTCCTTGGGGTCTGTGTGCATGGAGTTCTCCATATGCTTGGTTTGGTTCCTCCCACAGTCCAAAAGACATGCAGGTTTAGCTAGTTCGGGTGCCGGAGGCCCTACCATGATTATAAAAATGGGAATAAATATTGACCTCCAGGGTTCCTAGTTGAACTACAGAGGTTCCTAGATGAATGGATGGATGGGTAAAAAATGACCATGTGATCTTTACGTTAGAGAGGGGGCTAGGGAAGCCAAACTGATCCTGAGGAAGCTGGAAAGGTTAAAGTCAAGGCTTGCACCATCAATATATATTGTAAATGTATTTATCATTTGTTTTTCTGTCATATACCACCAATATCCTTGGTGAACACCAAACAAAAAATACAGTTGACCACAGACAATGATTTAATATGAGCAGTAACCTTGGCCACCATGCAGCAGTAGACATTTAGAAATCCTCTATAACACTATCCGCTTGACAGTGTCAGACTACATAGTTAAATTAAACAGACATGTACAGAACCACTACGCCCTAAGTGCACTCAACTTTTTTTTTCTCCTCTTGCTGGAACATTAGATGATTGAACCAGCTGTGGATCTGCTTACAAAAGCATGAACTTTTAGTCTAGTCTCTCATGAGCAATTAGGATGACCCTCGTCTCTTTTGAGATCTCTCTTCTTTGTGTTGGTTTGTCCCTCATCTCCTTCCTCTCTAATATTCTTGTCCTACTGTCTGGTCTCATCTCTCCCTAACATTCATTTTCTCTGTTCCACTACTCCTTCATCCTTTTTTTTTTCAACTGCTTTACTGTCTCTTGTTTTTACACCTCATCTCTTCAACAATTTTTCATTGTTTGTTCTGACATCACTGTGTGACTACCCCTAGGATTTTGACATGAAGAAGCTAAAAATAGATAAATAAATAAATAAATAAATCGGCTAACAATATTCAAGTGAAAACTAATTAGCAGATGACTGTGCTCAGACTCAAGAATCTACAAGGATCTTTCAATCGACCTATGGGATCTAGATGTCAAAAAAACAATGATAAGGACAGGGGTATAAAATAATTTCCTTAACACCATGAAAGACTTTTATACAGAAGTGGGAGAAAAATGGCATGCCACACTGACATTTCGTGATTCCAAAATACGAGGAGCGTTCAAGTCAAACCTGGACTTTTGATTGTGCAGAATAACAGAACACAATTATGAGAGTAAAAACTCCCTGGAACTCCTTTAATGGCCCAAACATGAGGAAATGGCTTGGGGCGAGGTCAGGACTGTACAGGGGATGTGTAATAACTCACAGCCGATTTCATGTAATGTGCAAGTGGTGTTGATGAATGATTGTGTGTACGGTTCCACAGACAGATGTGTCTCGTCAGCAAGATGGCTACAAGTTCAATTTTCAAGGATCAGACGTTTCATGCACTGAATGTTCAAGGGAACGATTGCTGTGGTCTCAGAGCCACGCCAGCCGGGATGATTATTCACAGATATCCGGCCTTCTTTGAAGTGTTTGCACGATTCAAATATTTTACCGTAGTTAAGAGTCTAATTACCGTTCTGTGCTTGAAGTCTCCTGTAAATGTCGGTACGACTTTTACGGATTGTCTTGAATGCCCCTTATAGATTAAAGGCCAAGAAGAGAACTTACACTACCAGGGAGGCTGCCAAGAGACCTACAGCAACTTTAAAGGAGCTCCTTACATGTAACTACAATCTCTCATCTGGGTGGTTAGATGTAAGCATTTTCTTGCGGGAAAAAATAAATAAATAATAAAATTGGCAAAATGTCTTATGGCCTGATAAAAAGCATTACATCATTTAAAAAAATATGTCTCATGCACAAATTACACAGCTTATCACCCAAAGAACACCATACCCTCTGTGAAGCTTGGTGGTGGTAGCATTATCAAGTGTGGTGTAAAATTGCCAAATCAAGATGTGCTAACTGAATGATGCATTACAAGCAAAAGGTACTGAAACAAAATATGAGTTAAGAGATGTTCATTAAGGTATTCTAAGTTATTTTATTTCTTTCTATATTTTTTTATTTTATTTCTTTCTATATTGTAAAACAATACTTAAGGCAGCCAAAATTAATGCAATAATCACCTTTGAACAGTTGCTATTGAGATGTGTCTGCTACTTATGCTCTGTAAAGCCTTCATAACGGATCTAATCTGAGGTGCTGGTAAATGGTGAGATTTTAGAGACTGCTAACTCTAAATGAACTTCTTCTCTGCAGCAGAAGTACGTTTTGGTCTTGCTTTTCTGGTAAGGTCTTCATGAGAGCCAGTTTCATCATGGTGCTTGGTGGGTTTTGCAAATGCACTTGACATTAATATTCTTGCAAGAACTATTCCAGAACAGCTGAACGTTGTGTCTTAAAACAACAACTGACTGTTGTTGCTGTTGCTAAATCTCCTAATGCCATATGTGTTATTTCATAGTTTTGAAATCTACAGTATTGTTCGAGAATGAAGAAAATAATTCACAAAAAAATAAAAAATTATTAGAAGTTGTGTCCAACTGCTACTGAATTTTAATCTTTTGTGTTTACGTTCATAATTAATCAGAGAAAAGTGGAAAGCTGGGCTAATAGACACCCTTCGTAAATTGTCCAATTTAATAATAGGTGGCATATTTCTCCTATAACAAAACCAGGCATTGTGGCAGTTATTTGATGATTTATTCAAGGGGAAATTATTTCAATGATAACGGCTGTCGTGGCCTACAGGCAACCTACCCAGGAAGCCATTATGCCCCCCATGGTGCAAGCGCTATGAAAAGTCTGTGAGTGTATATACAGTTTATGACTCTGTGCATTTATTTCCACATCTTACTTCCACCATTTTAAAGTCTGCTGTTTAATCTATAAAATGCATTACATTTATATTTGATTTTTTTTATTGGCTGCTACAACAGATCTTTTTCCTATGATGAAAACTGTTGAAGTACAGATATTTAAGTCTTCAACTAAATCAGCACCATCCATGCACATCAACTCTGTTAGACATAGGCATAGACATTTTCAAGTGTTTAAAATGTGTAGTGTAACCTGTAAATATTTATTATCATACCTAGGTTTTATTGAGCAGACAGCAGGTTTTACCATCACATTTAAAATATATTATTAATGATCTTATTTTTATAACAATTACTCTCATTATGCTTTTGTTTAAATATAGGATGTACAGGATAAAACCTATGAGGAATGATGATCCACAAAAAAATCCCTCAGGCTTGAACTTGCTATGGGTTTTTGGTGTTCGTCTAGAAGAGAAAAGACATTTTTGACAATTTAATTGCTTCTTCTTCTCTTCTCTGACAATCATAAATGTTTCCCTCAGCTGGTCCAGTGGATCCTCACAAGTCAGCTAACTGAAAAAATTCTTCTTGGTTTGCTCTAGAGTAGTGCTCTAGACATCAATAGGAAGACATTTAGGCTGTAAATGGCTTTAAATGAAGTGTAAAACTAACTTCGTTTATTTAGATTTTTTTTAAAAAGATATGGTGAAAAGCATTTTAAATAGAAAGAAATAATAAAGGTGTTGAATTCACAGTGCACAATGGCTTGGTGATTAGCACTGTCGCCTTGGACCTCCAGGGTCTGGGTTTGATTTCCGCCTTATGTCAGTGTGTGAAATTATGGAATTAACATGTGTCTCGTGCCCTAATTCCCCTGGGTAAGCGCTACAGGCCTCCACAACCCTGTATAGAGGGTAAAGCAGTATAGTGGAAGAGTGAGTGAGTAAGAAATAATAAAGAATGTTGTTGGATCCAGATGCTAGGAATTGCCTGGTTTCCAGAATTTTTTTAGTTGTTATTAGGCGCCCTCTAGAGGGGAAAGCGCTCAAGCGCAGTGACGTCACTGTCATCTTTCACGTTCTTGAAAGTCTGAACCAGTGGTAGAGATGGTTTTGCCTGAGAGCAAAACATAATTGTTGAAAAAGAAAAGAGTTACTTATATGAAACTGTTGATTTAAAAAAATCTATTATTTTTATTATTGTAGCGTTTTTCGACGCCACTAGGGATCTTGGAGAACGAGTTGGTTTTGTGGTCTCCCCAATGCAAATGGCTAGGGAGCCTTTTATTACACACAGCACAAGCACTCACACATACAGGTCACGCACGCACATATACACACACAAACCCGGCCGAAACCATCAACCCAAACAACCGTCCTACTCACGGTGAACACACAAGGGCTACTCCCGCAAAGCACGATGGTCGTCAGCCGCCGCCCCGCCCACGCCACATTATTATTATTACAAAAGAGAATGGAAAATCTCTATTTTGATTATATAAGATCATAACTGCAAATAGTAATGTTATCAGTCTTCTGCACTAATTACTTAATCACAGAATTTGATTTAAAACCGATTTTCCATTTTGTTGTTTTTACTGTAAACATTTTACATGTCAGCACTCACTATTTGACTAATAATCCTCATAATCATTTAATGGCAATTTAATTTCACTTTACCTTACAGTACATATCTTATTTGTTTGTTTGTTTTTTGCCAGGTGAAACTAAACATTTAAGCTTTTGATCATCTCCACTTCCATTGTCATTTCAGTTCATTGCCCTGCAGTGCTCTTTTTCCATCATTAATTTGTTCTGTTTTGTTTTACCTTCCCGCACTTGACCAGTTTTAGGTGGTTGAAGGTGCCAAAAAACACTCATTAGTTAGTATGGAGCTACTGTAGCTAACAGGGGTCATTATTTTGCCATTATTTTAACCACATGACCCCTGGGGGGCTCCGTACAAATGAGCTCCCTGGCTGAGAAAATATATACTGTAGATATTTTGCTATTTACTTTCTAAATACTAAGTTTAAATTTAGAACATGTTTTTTTTAAAGTAAATACATAACATGGGGTGGGGGGTATTCAAATGTAATCCTACTTTTAGTAAACTTTCTACAAACCGGATTCCAAAAAAGTTGGGACACTAAACAAATTGTGAATAAAAACTGAATGCAATGATGTGGA
>JAQMYL010000002.1:22200345-22212971 GCA_030014365.1 Clarias pachynema | reverse complement strand
ATATAAAATAAATTTTTATATTTTTTTTGTGTTATTGCAGGAATGGACTCAGCACACAACTGGGATGCGGCATGCAGAAAACCGGAGGGTCCTCTTGCAAATGTACGTTTTTTTTTTGCTGTTTTTTTTGTTTTTTCGTTTGCCGTGAATCAAGTTATAACTAAATGACATGCCAAACTATAGCTCACTGCTATCCGTGTCAATATATCAAGCTTCCTGGGCAAAAAAAAAAAAGAGAGAGAGATAAATATTTGTATGTAAATTCTTTTCCTTCCATTCTTTTGCTGTCCGTATCAGATAGTGAGTTCACCAGTGCAGTTCCCAATAGTAACGTGTGAGATTAAAGGTCGATGATTTGCAAGCCAAAGTGCCTGTGTTTGATTGTCATTGATAAGAAAGGAATTTGGTCCTATGCATCCTTCACACTTCCTGGAGTGTTGAAGTTAGAATGTTATTTTGTTTTGTAAATGAAGCACAAAACCCAAACCTTTGTTTTCTGAACAATTATCTGACCATTGTTTTTTACGTCAAGTAATGGTCCCCCTTTGTGCAGCTTGATGATGATATTTACAGAGCGACTTAATTTTATCTCATTACATATATCTGAGTAGTTTAGGTTTATGGGCCTTGCTCAAGATGTAGCTTGGTAGTGGTGTGGTTTGAACCTGGGGCCTCCTGGTCAGCAGTCCAGTGTAATAACCTCTTAACCTCCAAAAGCTACTACTGCTTTTGTTGAATGTGACTTCTTTTTTTAATCCAGAAATCTTAATGTTTCCTGATTTTTTTTTTTTGTATTATTTATAAAATTGTGCAGAATTATTCTTCCTCCAGATGTAATATATCTATCTTCCATTTTCTAAAGTAACTCGGTTGTTCTGCTTTCCTGTTTGCAGGTATCCAGATTGGGACCCTCAGATGCCCTCTGGCCGAATGTACGTTTGTAAACATGTGATTGGATTTTTTTTTTTTCTCTTCCAGATCAGTGACAAATTAAAGGAAAAAAAATGCTGCCATGGTTTGGATACACAATTAACACAAAGCATCAGTTCAGATCAATACAAAGTTTTTCTTACTTAAGTTTTACCCCAATGGACATGGGCACTTTTAGGACGATGTCTATCCCCAACTGGAGGACATGAGGCCTGACGGAAGTCATGGCCATTTGATAATTTATTGGAGATTTTCCATGTTTTACACAGGGCTCTACAATACCATCATATAAAAAAATTATAAATCACCAGCAGAGGCAGAAGCGTTTGGAAGACTTGTGTTCATCCTTCCAGTCCACTAGAGTCTGTACATGGATGTATTGAAGCTAGTTTGTACATTTGTGGACGAATACCTCAGAGATACGCCATGGTGTTTTTCCTTTAATTAATCAGGCTGTGTGTGTAATAGATGATTATTTTCAGTACAGTGCACGTATTTCCGTGTTCACATAATTTTTGTCTCTCTCAGGTCAGATTCTCTCTCCCTAAGCTCAAAAAGTCGATCAGATGGTCTCCTGGGAGCTGCTCCATCTTCTCTGAGGCAGCGAACAAGCATGAGTTCAAGCTGGGGTAAGTGGTCTTTGTACAGATTTGGGTTTGATGTTCATATTGTTTTTAATTTAAATATCTTTACAACATGTAATTTTTTTACCTTATAAGTATGTTAAGCAATTTATACATTAAGACGCAATTTTTAAAATCTTGGCAAATGGACTGTACAGTATCTTTGCTTTGTGTGAAGTTGGCATGTTTGGTCAGAGAACTGAATCTAGAAATTAATAATTTGTTCAGACACGGTGTATATGAAACTTGGCTGATGTTTTATATACCGCTGGTGTTTGATAAATTTAAAGCTCTAATTGAATATTTGTCATTTTTAAAGGATCTACTTCAAGCATGAGTATGTCAAGCAAATCATCATATTCTGTGACTCCAAAGGTAATAATTTTACCCAAGTTACTGTTGAGTTGAATTAAATACTTATTAATATTAAAATTACTGTATTATTCTAAATCTTTTTAAATTTATTTTTATTTTATTATCATTTTTGCTTTTGTATTTCAGATCAGAAGCAGGGTAGTGGTGGTGAAATATGACGAGAAGCCCAAATTATCTGCGCTGTTTGCTTTAGCCAGTCGTTTTGGTCATATTCGTGAACATCTTGTACTCAAGAATAAGGTAACACACTTCATATAATTGCTACCAGTTTTTATATTTTACTGGGATTCATATTGTATTATTTGATTCAAATAACTCAGGTATTTTACTTTATTATAATTATCATACAGAGCAGGTGACTGTGTGTGCATGAAAGAGAGAGACAGACAGACACGCACACACACACACAATGTCGAATCAACATGCAGCAGTACTGACATGAAGGCTAACTAACACGCGATGTGCACTATATAATTTCAGTTCAATTAATTTTATTCATATTGCGCTTTTAACAATTGTTGCAAAGCATTGATGCAAAGCAGCTTTCAGAAACAAAAATTTATGGAAAGAAATAAAACATGTACAGAAAAAGGTTGACGGTGGCAAGAAAAACTTCGAGATGAGAATAGGAAGGATCCTTGACAGAAACCAGACTCGACAGGAAACTTATCTATGTTTGAGATGACATAGTATGACTGCACTATTTTTTATTCCAGTGTAGCTCAGAATTAGGTTCGGGTACCAAAATCTTATATAACCAGTATGTACTAGAACCAATTCAGAACGCAGATGCCATTGGATGTGTGAGTGATCGATTAAAAGATTTGTCCTCTGGTTCCCTGAAATGGACGTCAAAAGCATCATCACCTGCACAGCACATGAAAAATTATTTCCAGACTGACAAAAAGAAAATGAATGCAAGTCTGAAAGCTCTTATAATACAAATCCAATTAATCTTTGTAGTAACGTGAGTGTCCATGTTGTTTTCACAATCCGACATCTAATGAGCTCATGAATGCAGTAATTACACTTGCTCTGACCGCAGCACGTAGCTTAGTTAGCTAAGCTTAAAATGCATAAAGCTAAACATCCTAAAGTATGGTTGTATTTCATAACTAAGCATTCTGACACTGTGACATACAATACTGTACATGTCTTTTAACAATTACGTGTAAAAGTGAAACATGTCAAACCTAAATAAACATTTGAGGACACAGATGTGAATTAAGTTAAAAGCAGTGGGATGCACCGTGTTTAACAGCTTGTGGACATCAACTGGCAACCCTAGCAAAGTCAGGAGACGTGTCGGATTTTGCCAGATGAGGCAAATGTGGTCATATTTCTGCAAAAGGATTGCTGAAATTTAAAGCTTGTATAAAACTTATATCAACCATCTTGCTGTTATTGGTGTTAAGTTATTGTATGTTGGGCTAATTACTATGTCAGTTTGTTGTGTTTTGTATTTACTTATATTTATGTATATTTTAAACTTTTAATACATTGTTTATTTGAATAATTTATTTATTTTTTGTTAAAAAGCCAAAAAATCGTTAAAGTTCTTTAATGTTATCCACCTTTTTTTTTCTTCTTTTTTTTTTTTTTTTGTGCCTTCCTTTTTTTTCTTTTCTTTTTTTTAAGTATTGGTTCAGGCACTGTTTAGGCACCAAACAACCTACACAGAATTCTGAAAGCAAAGAACCTGGATCTGAAAATGAAATGGTCCAGCTGTTTGGTGTTTGTTAATTTTTAGTGAGCAGAGCATCTATTGCTGTCGCCGATCTGATGATAACCCTAGAAACACGAACACCAATTGCACGTAGATTTATTCCTTTTATGTTTTAAAGATATGAAGTTATAAAGCAGCTCATTTCTGCAAGACTGAGTTTAAAGGAGATATCTATTTATGTTGATTTGCAAAAGAACGAAAGTGACGGTTTATCTCCAACGTACTGTCATGCCAGAGACATCTTATACATATTAATGAAGATTGGTGTATGCTGGAGAATGCTTATAAATATTAATGACAGTAGACCTGCCACCCTTTACATATTGTATGTAGGAGCTCTGTTTACACAATAATATGCCTGATGCATTCATGTATTCATATATATTCAATAAAAACAGTAGATAGGCCAATTTACATGAATCAGGGATGATTGACAGTTGCCCAAGTGTATGGGAATCTTTCCCTTTTCATTTGACTGGTTCTCTTATCTTGCCAAGGTTTTTCTACTTAATAAGACAAAAAACAATTGACCGTTTTAGTAAGGATCCAGAAATTGAAGTAATTTACGTACATTCTGTCTAATTGTCGTACAGTATTAAAAATGTTTTTGGCCTGAATGGGAAGGAAAGGTTTTCTGGTGCTTGCTTTTATGTGGAATATGGAGTTTATATGGAATTACTTGTTTACATTTTTACATTTGTGAAAGATACAATGTTCAGTTGAATCCTATGGAATTTTCAGGAATAATATAATAGTTATTTAAATTAGAGTGAATTTTCTCTCTTGGTGGTCATTTTGCATATTATTGTTGTAAAATTCTAATTATTAATAATATTATATTTTTTCTGTTGTTTGTTTGGCAGGCTTTTCTGGAGCTTATGACACATGACGAAGCTCTTGCAATGACTAATTATTACCAGAATAAGCCTGCCACTCTTCATGGGAGAGACGTAAAGATTTACTTGTCCAAGGAGCTGCTGGTGATCGAGGTAAAACCACAACTTAAATGAGTTTCAGGGGGGAAAATGTGCATTTATTTTGTTTGCTAATGTATGAAGTACAATAAGTGAACAAATAATTTTTTTTTAGCTATACATGTGCAGTGTACTATACTGTATGTTTAATTATCTAATGTAATAGTAAGAAAATTATCATCTCTATACAGCATAAAATCTACATGATGTATTGTTTTTGACTGTAAATGCATTGATTCTAGAAAAACGAAAGACCAGATCGAGAGACCCGAAATCGAGATACCGGTCCAGTGGTCTTTTTTTCCAATTTGCCAAGAGAGACCGAGAAGAAAGCAGAGTTGCTGACAATAGCCCGCAGATTTGGCACCGTCGTTAATCATCTGTTTTTGAATGATCAGGTACCATGAGTCTTATATTCTGGTCATCAAGCTTTTAGGCTTTAGTGTAAATATTTGAATTATGGGAATTCTGTCAACACACGCTGGATTTTTATTTTATTTTTGTCCATTTCTCTTGTCACAGGCATTTGTGCAAATGAGCAACTCTGAGGATGCAGAGATGTTAGTCAAGTACTACACTATCCATCCACTGACCATTAGTCGTAGGACCATCCATATGAACATCTGCACCAAGTACAAGACCTTAACGTGAGTAATGTGGAGTTACGTCAGTACCTAATCAACTGAGAAATTAATTTTTTTTAAATAAACAACCCTAATATCTGAAATTGCTTTTTAGGGTCAGACCTGGTAAAGGAGAACAGTTAAAAGAGGATATGGAGGAATCTGGTCAGAAGAACAGCAGCAGTAGAACAACTTCCAGAAGTTCATCCAAGACTCAGAGAAGCTCGAGCTCCAGAGCCAAAGAGAGCTCATCCGAGAAGGCACAGGAGTCAAAGACTAAGGAGGGGGATGAGGAGGTCCGGGCTGAAGCAGGCTCTGGTGACGAAGGCCAAGGTGTTGTGGAGGCTCATGATGATGAGGAAGAGACTCTTGGTGAAGACGCAGTGACGGAGGAATCTGTAAAAGCCCAGCCAGATCAAGAAGCTGCGATGGAGACTGAGGATTCGGCTGTGGAGCCAGAAGAAGAAGAGACAAAGGGAACGGAGCATGATAGTGAGGACCCAGAGATTCCAGCAGAGGAAGAAGCAAATGAAACAAAGCATCAGACAGAGCAAATGGATGAGCAGGAGGAAGATCAGGAGCAGGATGACAACACAGAACTCAAAGAAACAGATGGACAGGATGATATGGAGCAGAACGAGGCCATGGCAGATGATTCTGTCGACCAGGTGAGTGGAAAGTTCAATCAGATGCATATTTACTAAGTTTTAAACTCATCACAGTGTTTCTGGATTAACGACTAGACACGGCTCTCTATCAGTAAATTATTAATGTAATATAATAATAATATAATATAATACTTATTAATTATTAATATAATTAATGTACGTCACATGCAGATACAACTAACTCACTCTCTCTCCTTCACAATGAATGTACTCATTAACGAAGAAGTATAAACCAGACCTTAAACACAGTACTTTGCATCAATCACAGTTGATTTATTAATTGAATTCAACTTTTCTATGTCTGTGTGGTAACAGGACGCACCTGAAGAATCCGATTTCCCCGAAGACATGGATGAGTTTGTTACTCTGGATGAACTGGCAGAGGAGGAAGAAGCTGAACGTCATGACTCAAGATCTAGAGACAAAGGCTCTTCAGGTTCTGCTTTTTGTTTAGTTTGCCTAGCAGAAGTCAGTAGCAGATTGTTCTGTGACATAAATTGTACTATAGTTTCATCAGAAATGTCAGAGTCAAGAACCAGGGTAGAACAAAAGAGGTGGTTTAGTACATGCACAAAGATAACTTGGACATTCTGTAGTATAAACATGGTTTAAAACTGCCAGCTTTTATACAGAGGTGTGTCTGAAAAGGACATGCATATCTGAAAAAAAAATTATAAGAGGGGGAAAAAACTGAAAGCGAAAAATGTGATTGAGGACAGAGACTTCGCTTACGTAAGCACTGATTTTTAATAATTATATAATTTAATCAGTTAGCAAATAGAAAATAGACAAAATAGAAAATCCATACGTCTGACCTCATTAAACTCCACACATTCTCTGTTGGAAATATTAATGTATGATGTCCAAATAAGCTGTGCTGTGTTGTACGGCTGTATATTATTAGCAAAGCCGTTAAAGAGCTGTTTCCAAATCTGAACATACTTTTTCTTATCTGCTTTTAGGTAAATCCAGGGACAGCGGAGTAAGTACTAATTTTCTTTAACAATATTCAAGTGTTGGCTGAATTTGACTTTTGTTAACGTAAAAGAGAACCATAATAACCATAATAACCTGCATTTCGTTTAAAATGGTTTGGACATAGTGTTCAATAGTCCTGGTTCTAAACGATTTCACTACATTAGGACTTATATTCAAGACCAACAGCTAGCAATACTAGCTAAAAGTCAAAATTTGATAGATGAAATTTACTTTGTAACACACTTGCAAAACAACGAACATGTCAGGAGTGACATGGGTACATTTAGGTTGTCATGAAATTGTGTTCAATTTAAAATTAACTCTGTGAATTCCAGTCTATTTCTAAATATTATGTCACAACTGTTATAAATGTTATAAAAGGTCTAAGTAGAGTTTTAAAAAATGTCTAAGTAGAGTTTTAACTTAAGCTTTTTTTTTTTTTTACCTGTATGTGAATTTCTTGCAAACTGCTCTAATACGCCATAATTCTTCTACAGGGCTTGAGAGTTGTCAATGTGGTTGGATTTAAACGCAACTATGGCTATCTGGATGAGATTTTGGCTCTTGCAAAGCCATTTGGGAAAGTTGTACGCAACTTGGTTCTGCATTCCAGGCCCGAGGTGATTTAAAAAAATAATAAATAAAATTCTAATCTCTGTTCTGTAATTAGTCTTTTTTTTCTTACTTGTTCATGATTGTTCTCTACTAATACCTGTGATTCACTATGTTCCAAATTAGATATTGTCTGTTATTCCTTTAGGACAGTTTTAATAGGAAAGGAGTTAGATTTAGAGATTACAGACTTGCATGTCCATCGACAGCAGAGAAAGGTCGCACCATGCATCAGTTCCTGCATAGAAGAGGAATTGCACTAGAAAGCAGATCATAATCATTGTGACTTCAAGTTTAATGAAAGTTGGAAGTACCTGAACACTCCTAAATCCTAAATCATACTATTGTATGTACAATTCCCAGTGTATGGGTTAAAGAGGAGTGGTCCCCAAAGTAAACAGGAAAGAAAGTTATAAAATATGTATTATTCCACATTTTATCTATGGGACAATGTACACACTAAATCTTTTGTTTGTTTAACAAATTAACACAGCAATCCTCCAAAGTGTGTACAAAGAAAATTCCCCAAATGATTTTTCCCCTAATTTTGAGGGAAAACCCTCCCCAAGCTTGTAGCCCATTTACCCAGACAGTGAAACAGAGGATGTGGTGGAGGAGTGAAATAATACGAGTCTGAGGTACGAAAAAATGCATTATATGAGGGCTAATTCAGCTGGGCATATCATTTGGGGAATGTATTTTTCTTGTACACACACACATACTGGAGACCCATCTACAGTAAATGTCTAAAAATGACAAAAAAGTGAATTTTACATAATAGGTTGCCTTTAAAAAAATTTATCTAAATATCTCTATTAGTGTTTTACCAACTAATATTATATTTTAAAGGTCTTTTATTCATTAAACAATATACTGTTAAGAACTGATTCAAAAAGTATGTCTATCATGCATTACAAGTCATTGTTTGAGTTATGAAATTTCTATTGTTTTTGTTGTTGTTAAGGCCTTTCTGGAATTTAGCAGTGAACAAGAAGCCAGATCAATGGTTCATTTCTACAACGGAAATGTCATCCCATCCGTGTGTGGAAAAACAGTCAAAATTTACCATTCGATGACCTACGCCACCATCCAGGTGAGCAATGAACTGTTCTCCTGCACAAATAAATAGTGTGTGTGTGATCAGAAGAGAAATGTCTTATACATTTTCCCCCCTCTCTCTACAGAGTGGCAAAGTCGTCTATATCGGACATATCCCCGCGTTTAAATCATCAGATGCATCTTTTCTGAAGGTTGCAGAGCCTTTCGGAAAAATCCGACGTTACTATTTGAATCGGTCGCGTTCTGAGGTAACTAAACAGCATGTCTAATACCTTATTATTCATGTCATGTTTTTAACTGTAATGCTGACATATTATGGCGTCATATGCTTGCTTGTAGTGCTTCATTGAAATGGAGAGGGGTGAGGATGCAGAAACATTTGTGGAGTCCGCTCGACTGAATCCGCTCAAATTCGAAGGCAAACGTTTGCTTGTCTACATCAGCAGGAAGTACAAACAACTCAAACATGGGTTAGTACATTTAAAAAAAAAAATTTGTTTTTATACTAAGTTACTGGTGACGTGAATAACATGGATCATCTTGTTAGAATGGCCCTTGGGATTGGGTCGAGATATATTAGGCAGCAGGTTAGAGAGCAGTCAGTTCTCAAAGTTAAAGTGTGGCAGGCAGGAAAAATGGGCAAGCATAAGGATCTGAGCAACTTTGACAAATGTGATTGCTAGACCACAGGGTCAGAGCACCTAACAAATGGTAGGTCTGTTTGGATGTTCCCAGTATGCAGGGTTTATTAACTATTAAAAGTGGCCCAAGGAAAGACAATCAATGACTTGTTCCCAGGGACATGGGTATCCAAGATTCGCTCACTCATGTGTGTGTAGAGTAAAAGTTTGTTTGGTTCAATCCCACAGCACAAACTGCTGAAAAATTAATGCTGGTTAAAGAGCTGGGTACCGAAATTTGATACCTTTTTATGGCACCACCTGAATTGCTTCAATACCCAGATTATCTAAATATACCTTGATACCAGATTGTGATGGCTAAAGAGTATGTCTTATCCACATCAGTGAGCCAGTAAGCACACAGCCTGTTGATTACAGCGCCGAGGGATGGCGATAATGTGTGTTGTAGTTTGAGAGCCTTGACTACAGTGTGTTTTTATGACAGATTTTATGATGTTTTTACACAAAAACACAATTAATAGAGGGGATACTGACATTTGAAAATGACAGATTATGCACATTAAATTTTGAATTTATTGCATGTAAACATGGATACTTTATGCTGATTGGACTCTTTCATGTGGCAGACATAGACCCCCGACCTCGGAAGACAAACGGCCAGCCAAGAGGGAGCACTCCGAGGAGAAAGAGGAAAGTCAGAGCAGTTCCTCTGCAAAAACTACTGTGAAGGAAGAGGAACCCCCATCCAAAAAATCTAAAGAGGAGGAGCCTAGTGAGGAGAAAACTCCGAGTGCACCACAGGAGATAGAGGAGGAGAAAAAGGAAGTGGAGGTCAAATCTGAGTCTTGCGAGAATGAAGTTGATGTGAACAACGAGCACACAGAGGAACAAAACAAGGATGCGACAGAAAGTCCGAATGTGGAGCTAAAACCACCGGTCAGTTCTACTCCCAGCCCCCATTCATGTCTTAGAGCTGCAATTCAATCTTTCTTTTACAATTAAATCGTGTTTAATTTCAATTATTGAATTTAAGTTCATAATCAAATGTGCACTAAGTAAATGTCCAGCTGTTAAATTTACTACAATTGGAGAATTGCATGCATCACTTGCGCCGGCTGCAAATACGCATTTGCGAGATTATTGCTTTAACTGAATCAAAACGACAGCTTGTTTCTGCATGTGTTGGAAACAGTTCAGATTCCTCATAACTTTGCTTTTAACTATTATCTCTTTGCCTTAAGCAGAAGGTTGAGAGCGACATCGATGTTGCTCCTACTGAGTCGTCATCTGTTGCATCCTCTGCTGTGTCTGAGAAGAGCCAAGAGCTGCCTGAAGCTCCCACGCCTCCAGCCGAGTCTGTGAAAAAGCGTGAAACTACCTTAGATGCTCTCGGGCCGTATGAGCCAAATGTCCCAGTGGGTAAGTAATTACTTTAGAGTCATAGACAAACTCTCAATTAGGACCTGATCTTGATTATGCAATATTAACTGCCTTAAACTTTTCATCCTCACATTGTATTACAACCTAGAATTGAAATGGACTTAATAATTGAAAGTAATAATTGATATACAATACTCTTTGGGATACAAAGAATAAAGCTGGCTACAAACCTTAAGGTATGTCTCTTATCAGATTTACACATCTGGGCCCATATTCACAAAGCTTCTTAGAATTCTCTCAGAGAGCTCCCATCTTGTCCTAAAAAGTCCTAGCTGGGAGTCCTAGACTAAAAGACTTAGGAAACTTCTTAGAGCAACTCTGAGTAAGGAAAGTACAAAAACCTTTATCTTAGTGAGGAGGTGTGGTTGACCCCTTTGCTAGGGATGACGCAGCAATTCAAGGACTTTGATTACTTGATAAAAAAATCTGTTAAGTTCTTAAAATGTGCCCTTTGTGAAAATAGAATATATGATAATAGAACAGATGGTGAAATCATAATGTTTGTATATAAAGAAATTGTATAATCATGGTTACTGGCTACTTTAAGCGAAGTTTCTGTTATAGGCTAAACATCTTAGTTAATTAAAACTACCAAATATTGCATCTACTTTTGAAGCAACCAATTTCCATGCAGTAGTTACTATATTTAAGTTCTTACATTCATTTACCATACTTTAAATGATTGCAGGACAGTCTATTTAAGTTGCACTTTTTGATGGTATGTAGCCAACAATCTAAGAGAGATGGAAGGATGTAAAAGAACAAGAAACCAAATTGGACAGAAGAGCAGTGTTTACTTTTAGCTTTACGTTCAGTGTTTGGAGAATATTTTTTCTTTCAGCCATTTTGTCCTCTGCTATAGAAACTCTTAAAAGTCCTTCTCTCTACTCTTAATTTTTATCTTTGGAGCTGTTTTTAGAGCTAAGATGTTTTATGAATAATTTTTATCTTTACTAAGATTTAGTCCTAAATTTAAGGGGTAATTCTAAGAAAATAAAAAATAATTAGAATTTCGTCACTAGAAGCAAATTTTAGGCTTATGAAGCTTTGTAAATACGAGCCCAGGATGCTTTATTTCTGGTAAAATTGTTCTGTTGTGGAACGTGGGCAAGTTCACAACGATGAATACATAAGAATAGCGTTGTACTTATGCACTGACGTGTGATGATGTAAGATACACTACTCACAATAAGTTAGGGATATTGTTATTTACATGAGTGCTTTTCTTATTTGCTCTGAATTTGAATGAAATAAGTAAAAGTTCCCTTTGATATTACTAATAATGTATGAGAAGAAACACCATTTTCAGTAGTTTAATATTTATTACCCCAAAAATTTAGACAATAACAGGGATAGCCCCAAATAACAAAATTTGACAATGTCAGTAGCGGGTGTTTCCACCATTTGCCGCAATGACGGCTTGACAGCGACATCTCATGCTCCTCACTAGCCTGATGATGTTGTTCTGAGGCAATGCGTTCCACTCTTCCACAAATGCTACACGCAGTTCTGCCAGGTCACGTGGGGGTGATGTACGATCATCCAGTCGAGCTGTGACAATTCTGCCACGATGTGGTGGAGCATTATCATCTATGAACAGAAAGTTGGGGGTGTGCTGGCGGAATTGGGGGATGATGGGTTCTATGATGTCTATGAGGTAAGAACGTGCAGTGACTGAGCCATGTACAATAACCAAATCTGTTTTGCGCTGACTGGTGATGGCTGCCCAGACTGTTGCACCTCCTCCACCAAAGCAAACCCTCAGCGTATCGCTCACCTCGCCTTCTCCAGCAACCCTGACGACAATCATTTCTGTAAACAGGACGGTAGACCACTGCTGCATTGTCCAGGTTACATGGTCTTGTGCCCACTGCAAACGTTCACAGTAGTGGAGTCGGTGGCGAATGGTTTGTCTGGAAACCCTAGTACCCCTCGCATCTCGTAAACGGGCCTGCAGCTGTGTGGCAGTTGCATAAC
>JAQMYL010000002.1:22169809-22186158 GCA_030014365.1 Clarias pachynema | reverse complement strand
ATAAACCCTTCATTTCTTTGTAAGCGGGCAAACTTAGAAAATCTGCAGGGGATCAAATACTTATTTCCCCCACTGTACACACACACACACACACACACACACACACACACACACACACACACACAGGTGAAACTCGAAAAATTTGAATATCGTGCAAAAGTTTATTTATTTCAGTAATGCAACTTAAAGGTGAAACTAATATATGAGAGACTCATTACATGCAAAGCAAGATAGTTCAAGCCGTGATTTGTCATAATTGAGATCATTATGGCTTACAGCTCATGAAAACCCCAAATCCACAATGTCAGAAAATTTGAATATTGTGAAATGGTTCAATATTCTAGGCTCAAAGTGTCCCACTCTAGTCATCTAATTAAGCCTTAACATCTGCAAAGGGTTCCTGAGCCTTTAAATGGTCTCTCAGTCTGGTTTGGAAGGAAGCACAATCATAGGAAAGACTTCTGACCTGACAGTTGTGCAGAAAAGGTAAAGGTAAAAAAAAAAAAAAAAGGTAATTGCAAAAGAAGTTGGATGTTCCCAAAGTGCTGTATCAAAGCACATTAATAGAAAATTATGTGGAAGAAAAAGGTGCACAAGCAGGCGGGGATGACTGTAACCTGGAGGGGATTGTCAGGAAAAGGCCATTCACACACAGACGGATCCTGGACATGGGCTTCAAATGTTGTATTCCTCCTGTCAAGCCGCTCCTGAACAACAAACAACGTCAGAAGCGTCTTCCCTGGGCTAAAGAAAAAAAGAACTGGTCTGTTGCTCAGTGGTCCAAAGTCCTCTTTTCTGATAAGAGCAACTTTTGCATCTCATTTGAAAACAGGACCCAGAGTCTAGAGGAAGAATGGAGAGGCACACACTGCAGTCCAGTGTGACGTTTCCACAGTCTGTGTTGATTTGGGGAGCCGTGTCATCTGCTGGTGTTGGTCCACTGTGCTTCATTAAGTCCAGTGTCAATTCAGCCGTCTACCAGAAGATTTTGGAGCACTTCATGCTTCCTTACGCAGACGAGCTTTATGGGGATGCTGACTTCATTTTCCAGCAGGACTTGGCATCTGCCCACACTGCCAAAAGCACCAAAACCTGGTTTTCATTGAAGCATCCTGGTCTTCCATAACACCTCAGCAGTGCCACAGGCTGATTGCTTCCATGCCACACCGCATTGAGGCAGTAATTGCTGCAAAAGGGGCCCAAACCAAGTACTGAGTAGACATGCATACTTGTACTTTTCAGAGGTCCGATATGTTCTATATACTATCCCTGTTTTATTGATTGCGTGTAATATTCTAATTTTCTGAGCTTGTGGATTTGGGGTTTTCATGGGCTTTATGCCATAATCATCTCAATTATAGCAAATCACGGCTTGAACTATCTTTCGTCGCATGTCCTATCCTTAGACAAAGGATAGGACATTTCTCCAAATAGATGTATATTAGTCTCATATATCTCGTATATTAGTTTCACCTTTTAAGTTGCATTACTGAAATAAATGAACTTTTGCACGATATTATATATATAGAGAGAATTTTAACAGGTTTTAAACTTACATTTTCCCCCACAGAAGGACCATGATTTCCCCAGTATTCTTGAAAATTGTGTGACCTTGGATGAATTCACAGAAGAAAATTCTTCAGATTGTCAAGGTCTTTACACCTGTTAGAACCCAGCTTTTTCCTTTTAGTTTTTCTTATTCCTTGTCTTGTAAGGTAGATCTTCTGTATGGACTTGTAAATAACTTGACCTTTATAATATGCCTTTCAGAATCAAATGAACCAAAGGCCTCATTTCCAGCAACAGAGGTTAGTCTTGGTATTTTCTTTTAATTTTTTCTGTTTTTGTATTCCGCCACCCTTACTTTAATACCTCTAACTAAAATTCAGTGGAACGAATCACCTACAGTGTAGTGGTTAGCACTTTCGCCTTGCACCTCTAGGGTCCGGGTTCAATTGCATGGAGTTTGCATGTTCTCCCCATGCTTGGTGGGTTTTCTCCTGGTACTCCGGTTTCCTCCCACTGTCCAAAGACCTGCAGGTTAGGCTGATTGGCGTAGTATGTGAATGAGTGTGCGATGGATTGGCACCCTGTCCAGGGTGTACCCTGCCTCGTACTCTAAGCCTCCTGGGATAGGCTCCAGGTCCCCGCTACGCTGAGTGCAAGATAAAGCGATATAGAAGATGAGTGAGTGAGTGAGTGAGAGAGAATCACCTACAGAAGTCACCTAAATATTAAATAGATGGTCCACCTGGAAGAGTAGCAGAGATCCACAGTTCAAGTGGGTTATTTATTTGGAGACTCTGTCTACAGGACAACTATTAGTCGTGCACTCGACAAATCTGACCATTGTTGAAAGAAGGTCATAAGTCCTATTGGCAGTTTGCAACAGGGGCAGAGAAGCTGGTCAGAGTTGTTGGATAGATGATAAATTGAGTCAAATACAGGGCAATCGTAGAAGAAAACCTATTTGAAGTGCAAAAGACTTGAGACTTGGGGGAGGTTCACCTTCCAGTAGGACAATGACCCTAAAAATACAGCCAGAGCTACAATGGAAGGATTTAGATCAAAGCATAAGAATGGTCCAGTCAAAGTCCAGACCTACATCCAATTGAGAATCTGTGGCAAGACATGAACATTTCTGTTCACAGACACTCTCCATCCTGTCTGACTGAGCTTGAGCTAGTTGCAAAAAAGAATGAATAAAAATTTCACTCCCTAGATGTGCTAAGCTGGTAGAGACATATACCAAAAGACTTGCAGTTGTAAAGCGAAACGTGGTTCTACAAATGCATGCCACATTTTTTCACATTTTTTTGTAAATTTTTTTTAAAAAACCATTCAACATTTTCCTTCCACTTCACAATAATGTGCCACTTTTTGTTGATCTAGCACATGAAATCACAATAAAAAATATTTGCGGTTGTAACGTGACAAAATGCTCAAAGGTTCAAGGGGTGTGTATACTTTTGCACGGCACTGTTTATGCATATATGTGCACACATGCAGACAACCATACAGACTTTTTTTTAATTTTAAGGAATCTTCAGAGGATGTGATCACATGGCAAGATCATCTGTTTCCGGTTTCGTGTACGAAGCAAAGCAGTAAAGGATCCAAATCCCCTAAAGAAGAAAGTACGAGCAATATAACTGCACAACCCAATGCTTCAGAGAACTTCGAAGATGCTGTTGATCAGCCTAAAGAGGAACAGAACACTGAGAGAGTGACGGACAATCCCAAGGTAAATCTATTACACTCCTGTTTTTATGTGCAAAAAAAGTTGGACATTTACATACACCTTATCCAAATACATTTTAACCCCAGTGGGTCAGAAGTTTAGACTACACTTAGTTACTATTGGGTAGCATTGCCTTTACATGAGTCAAATGGCTCATGTAGCCTCTCCTTTTCCTCCAGACATGGTCATTATGGCTAAACAGTTTAATGTTTGTTTCCTTAGACAAAGGATAGGACATTTCTCCAAAAAGATGTATGTCCCCATGTGCAGCTGCAAACTATAGTCTGGCTCTTTATCGGAGATTTTTGGAGCAGTGGCATCTTCCTTTCGGATTATGTCAATATAGATCCTGTTTTTTTTTTAATGAGCGTGTAGATACTTTTGTACCCGTTTCCTCCAGTGTCTTCACAAGGTACTTTCCTTTTGTTCTGGGACTGATTTGTACTTTTCATAACAAAGTACATTCATCTGTACAAGAAAGTATGTGCCTCCTTGTTGAGCAGTTTCTTTTATTATTATTATTATACATTTTTCCCAAACTACTTCTACTACTGAAAAAGTGCTATTCTGAAATTTTTTTATAGAAATCCTAGAGTTTAAGATGTACTTTAAGGTCTACCTTCAAAGTCAGTGCCTCCTTGTTTGACATAGGAAAATCAAAAGAAAGCAGAAAAAACGTCCGGGAGGGGAAAAAAATTATGTCTATGGTCCCATGGTGTTTGTACAGATGATCTTGATATGTTGAGATATATGGAAATTGCCCCCAATGATCAACCAGACTTGTGGAGGTCCACAATCTTTTTTTTTTCTTTTTCTCCCGAACGTTTTTTCTGCTTTCTTTTTTGTTTTTCCTATGTCAAAAAAGGAGGCACTGACGTTGAAGGTAGACCTTAAAGTACATCTTAAACTCTAGGATTTCTATAAAAAAATTCAGAATAGCACTTTTTCAGTAGTAGAAGTAGTTTGGGAAAAATGTATAATAATAATAATAAAAGAAACACAATAGTGATACAGCAAAAAAAAAAAAAAAAACTCATTGTGGAACTCGAACCCCTGCTTAGTTTTCATTGTCTTTCTTTTTTGTATTCATGTCTGTACGTGTTGGAAACAGTTCATATTTCTCCTAATTTTACTTTTAACTTTAATTGTTCTGCTTTGAGCAGAAGGTTGAGAGCGACATCGATGTTCCTCCTACTGAGTCGTCATCTGTTGCATCCTCTGCTGTGTCTGAGAAGAGCCAAGAGCCGACTGAAACTCCTGCGCCTCTAGTTGAGGCTGTCAAAAAGCCTGAAACTACCATAGATGCTCTCGGTCCGTATGAGCCAAACGTACCAGTGGGTAAGTAATTACTTTAGAGTCAAAAGCAAACTAATTATGGATTAACTGGAGTGCATTGCAAGTTTGTACCCTTTGAACTTGCAACTAGTAGTAGTAGTACAACTTTTGGAATGGAATTGGAATGGACTTAAATCATTTATACAAAATATAAAATGTATAATATATACAGAAAAGCAAATAAGCCAAAAGTCAGTTTTACTCTGACGTAAAACACGGAAACATGTTAACAGGTGAAAATGTGCCTAAACTCCAGTCGTATAAGCATTTGACTGCATATCATACTGTGTATGGCTGTGTATGGGACAAAATGTTTTATTTTGAATTTGTATGCATAGAAAAGTGGTGCTAATTAATCACTAACAATACTGCATTGTTGTTTCAGGTGTGGAGTTTGTAAAGACAGGCTACTATTGTAGAGTGTGCTGCCTTTTTTACTCCAATGAAGACACTGCTAAAAAGGTTCACTGCAGCAGCCAGGCACACTATGAGAAACTTAAGGTAACTTAAGGTTTCATATGGCTCATGTTTTAATACAGAATGAACCCATATTATAGACATATACACTGCCTGGGGAAAAAAAAAAAAAAAGTTGTCATTTATAATTATTTTGCTGCATCAAGCAAAGAAGACCCTTTAACACATTTCAAAACTTGGAATGATAATGCTGAGCCATCAACTTTGTTGAAGAAATGTGCTCAGGGAAAAACAAAATGATTGGTGATTGACTTACTTAAACAATTGGTGAAGTTGCATGGTGTTAAAAAACAAAACAAACAAACAAAAAAACACCATAGCTCTGTTTTAATAGTAAGAGCATGTCCAATTATACAAGTTATGCAGTGTAGTATACAAATGCAGCCTGTATTCATTCAGCTTCAACTTGTTTGCTCTGCTTCTTAGAAACACTTGGAAAAGAAGAAGACCAAAGCACAGAGTAATCCTGGGAAGAAATGAATCTGGAAGAGTGTAATTGGTATTGTACAGTATTTGGTTGTGCATGTGTTTAGTCTCTGCTTTTGGAGCATTACTATTTAGAATAAGTATAATATTTAGGTTGATTGTCAGTTACACATTTACCGTTACATTTCTTGAATGTTTGTTAAACAGCCTGTCCTCAGGCTCTTTCATCGTTGAAAGACGTCATTGACATCGTTTGCTTGTCATTGTTTGGGGGAGATATGGTCAATCTCTGTAAACATTAAAACATTTCTCACACTGACCCTTTCCTGGTTGTGGTGAATTCTTATCTCTATTCATTGTAAATATTCATTGCACTACTGTAATTATTTTAGTTTTGCCAGAGAATCTCAAACAGCATTAACTGAAATATGGCAATACAACCATACAGTAATAAGAAAAAAAGATAAAGAGAAGTACATTATCTATTTACAGTGGTATCTGTCAACAAGGGACATCCAACAACCTGCTTTATAGTGTACTACTGGACTAACCGGATAGCGGATAGCACTCTTACCTTGCACCTCCAGGATCAGGGTTTGTTTCCCACCTCAGGTCTATGTGCATTGAGTTTGCTTGTTCTCCCCATGCCTTGTTGGTTTACCTCAAGGTTCACTGGTTTACTCCTATAGTCCAAACACATGCAGATGAGGCTAACTGGTGTTTGCATAATACCTGATGTGTGTGTGCACGACCTATGATGGATTGGGTGTATCCCGACTTGTGCCCAATGTCTCCTAGCACAGGTTCTAGGCTTTCCACAACCCTGTACAGTGTATAGAAGATGAATGAATGAATCTTTTCTTTTATTTCAGACCCAAGATGGCTTCAAAGATTAAATAGAATCAGACATAACACCACTAGACGTTTGTTCTTTGTGGTCATCTGAAATCAGTAGTCTGTCAGAATCAGCACAGAACAATCATTCAATAAAGCACTAAATGAGAATCATCTTTGCATGCAACATCATTTCTGAGCGACAGGGTATCAAAAAGTTTTGAGATCCGTGCCCAAAAATCCGAAGCCTTTCGCCCGTATGTCAAACCTAAAAGTACAATTCGCTATTGACGGTCTGGCCCCTGGGGATGAATTTGCAATGGACAATGCTCCCACGTGCATGAATAATGCACGTTGTCAGAATAGCATCAGTTGCACAGCTCCTGGCATACTCAGGATGGAGTCTTTTGGCACCCTGACTTGTGAAGGTTGGTGCTCCCTGTGACTGTGCAAGCAGATTTGTGCTGCCATCTGTTGGCGTGTAGCAAGACTAGTTATTTCAAGATTCAGACAACTTTATTAATCCCAGAGGAAAATAAAACCTCATATTTAGTGTATACAGTGCCACAAAGCCAGATTTATACTTTTCAGCATTCAGTCTGTCAAAAAAAATGTCTGAAACTTTGCTGGTTAAATCCCGAGTCCTGTAAAAAAGTACAAACTGAAGCTGGAAAAATTCTCAGTAATCCAAAATCAAATAATCCCAGGATTTATTGTGTTAGCTCTGTTCCCATACACACACTGGATCCATCCCCACTGAGCAGGATGAAGGAGTTACTACTTATGCACATAAAATAAATTTGTGTATCATACATACTTGTCTAAAAATACAGCTACTGTTCTAAATTATGTCAATGCTCCATACACAATAAAGAAAATTTAAAATTACAACTTAAAAAAATTATTATTATTATTATTATTTGTAGTACATGGCACACCTATGGAGTGATATTGTGGGTGTGTTACGTATTTTGAAATCATCCAGGGACTTTTATTTTGCTTCATGTTCCGTATTTCACTGGCTGGTGGACTTTAGCCGTCCTGCTACATTAATTTCCCTAAACTCAACACAAGGTATGCTATATTTGTATGCGTGTATGCTTTTTGAAGCTTTTATTAAATATTTTCTTAGTTTACACGGCCAGTTTGGTGTTTAATAGAAATGTCAAGGGTTAAAAAAGGTTTTTTGTGTAAAACAGTGTTTGAAGTAGCATGCTAGCAGGCTCGGTATGAACGTTAACAGCTGAAAGGGCGTACGAAGCTAAACCTCGTATAACGGTGATAGTATAAAATATGTCCACATTTCAAACTTATGGAAATAGCTTCTGCACATGCGTCTCTTTCTAGGAGTAATATAACGATTTAAACGTCTAGTGTTATTCAATATAAACCATCTTGATTTCTGTTGCTCTTTGCTGTTCTCAGTGCTGCATGTCTGTGGTGTTTATGCAAACTACAAACAAAACATAAATCAAGTTAAAATTGTCAAAGTATAAATCCTACAGCTCTTTAAATTGATTTTAAAATTAATTCATTATCCTTATACTGCGCAAATGTAAAGAATATTATATTTTATAATTCTTGTAATCAAATTACAATAGAGGTTGAGGTAAAATGGTTTCACTTTTCATTGGGTTATTGATGCATTTTATTCCTACACATGGACAGGCCGTTTAATTGTAAATTATAGTAGTATTTAAGTAATAAAACCCATCAAAGCAATCTTACTATTTGTATCTTTAATTTACACATGAAAGGATTATTCCATATTATTTTTAGAAGCTTCTGGTCTTGACTTGAAATCCTGCAAACGCTTTATCACTTCGAAAAGCATTTGAAAACAGGAACCAATGTTGGCTTTATCGCCATCTCTTATTGCTCTCAGTTTGACCGTATATTAACTAAAAACTAAATTCATTAGATTAGATAAATTGTTTAAGATTGCGAAGCAGACTGATGTTACCGCTCAGTTAGTGTCCAGTTCACTGATATGGGACAAACACACACACAATGCAAATTTTGGTAGGTATAGGTGCAGTCAATTATTTATTTTTTCGAGCCGAAGTCTGAAATTTATGTTTATGATTTATAGCTCTCAATATGCAGTGATTGTAAGTCTATAAAATTAGCGATTTAAAATTTCTATAGCATTACGATTATATCCAGTATCTACGTTTAACATGCGGACAGTGTGAACTTTGATGGCTTTGTATATTTCCTTGTATTTGTATGGAATACAAACAACAGTCTTTAATCAATCTTTATTTGCATGCTGCTGGGATGTAAATGAATGTGTACGGATTCTAGTTGCTATTCACACCCGGCCTATAGTTCGGGTATTTTACACGCCCTCACTTCGGACTGCTACGGAGATGTTTGCCTAAAACACCCATGTTTTGTCTCATGGTTTTGCTTCACATCACTGCATTTTATTCTCGCCATGGTTTCAGCATGTATGAGATAAACTGGTTTTAAACTTCCCACGGGAAGAATAAACATGTATTGATCTGTCCATTTATCTTTTTCATGGTTCTGCTTTCATAGTCTACTTTCCTTTTTTAAAAGAATATAAGTCATGCTGTGCCACGCTTTTGTTCCTGTTTCTTCTGCACACTTTGTCTAAACATAATCTGGCCCATTGGCTCTGTTGAGTGACAAGTATAGCCACACCTACCTCGAGGAAAAAAGCGCTAGATTACTGATGATGTTAGAACTGTCACTTGGTCTGTGTCAGGTCTGTGTCCATTTATTGATGTCTGGCGTGTGTATGTATATGTGCATCTCAGTAAATTAGAATATTATCTAAAACTTTATTTATTTCAATAATTCAATTTAAAAAGTGGAACTCACATTGACTAATTACATGCAGACTGATATATCTTTAAAGTATTTATTTATTTTAATTTTGATGATTATGGCTTACAGTTAATGCAAACTCAAAGTTCAGTATCTCAGAAAATTATATTATTACTTATTATTACTTTAATTATTACCTATTAAAAAAAAGCATTTAACACAGTTAAAATACAGATGTTGGACTACTGAAAAGTATGAACATGTACAGCACTCAATGCTTGTTCGGGTCTCGCTTTCCCTGAATTACTGCAGCAATGTGGCATGGCATGAAGGTGATCAGTCTGTGGCACTACCGAGGTGTTATGAAAGCCCAGCTTGCTCTGATGGCGCCTTCAGCTCTTCTATGTTGTTGGGTATGGTGTGTCTCAATGTCCTCTTCACAATACCCCATAGATTCTCTCCAATCCATGCTTCCCAAACCACCACTAACTGAGCAAACTTCACACTGAATCTCAAGCAACTTGGATTCTGTGCCTCTCATCTCTTCCTCCAGACTCTGGGACCTGGATTTCCAAATGAAATGCAAAATTTACTTTCATCTGAAAAAATGACATTGGCCCACTGAGCAGTTCAGTCCTTTTTGTCCTTAGCCCAGGTAAGATGCCACTGACGTTGTCTCTGGTTGAAGAGTGGCTTGACACAAGGAATGTGACAGTTGCAGCCCATGTCCTGGATACGTCTGTGCGTGGTGTCTCTTGAAGCGCAGACTCCAGCTGCAGTCCACTCCTTGTGAATCTCCTTCAAATTCTTAAATGGGCTTTGTTTCACAATCCTTTCAAGGCTTCGGTTATTCCTGTTGCTTGTTTTTACCACATTTTTTGCTTCCATTCAACTTTCCATTAATGTGCTTGGATGTGCTACAGTATGTGAACAGTCAGACTGAAAGACTATTTAAAGGCTCAGGAACCCTTTGCTGGTATTTTGAGTTAACTAGCTGATTAGAGCGTGACTCCAATATTTTTCACAATATTCAAATTTTTCGAGATACTGAATTTTGTGTACATTAGCTGAAAGCCATAATCATCAAAATTTAAAGAAATCAACAATTGAAATAATTGAAATATATATATATATATATATATATATATATATATGTATAACAATTGAAATATATAAATATATATTATCTGTGTGTAATGAATGTATATAATGTCACGTTTTGAATTGAAATCACTGAAACTTTTTCGTGATCTTCGAATTTATTGAAATGCACCTGATTTTACATATATATATATATATATATATATATATATATATATATACACACACACACACACTGATTGGAGGCCAGCTGTTATGCAGCTGTGTCATCTATCTTCACTTCATCCATCAGTGATCAAGGACTGTCAAAGGAACAGCGCTGACCTGAATGGTGGACCACTCACAGAACGCACCTGGGTGTAAGCTGGTCTGAGCTTCAGTTTTTTGCATAATTACTTTGATTAAAAGTAATAATAGAGTGGTGATGTGGATTTGTTTTGTAGAGGTTGCACAAAATTGTGTGTGTCAGTAAGGTGTTTGTGCAATCCAGGGAGTGATGTTACTTTTTATTGTCGTTTCAATGCGGGTCCACATGCAGCATCCACCCTACTGAATTAACCAGCCAGCTAGAGAGTCTCAGATGTTGGGAAGGCCTTTAATATAAAACAGGAGTATTGTTATTCTTGCTGCTATTTATTTGTTTCACAAAGTGAAGGTGTTTCAAGCTAGTGTACTTGTTTGACATCAGCACAGGCTCTAGTCTGCAGCACAGCTTTTTATTATGAGAAGTTCACTAATGCGTAACCAGACCAGTGTAGAGAAAAGCCTTGGTTTGCAGACCTTTACTACATATATACCTTCTTTGAAAATGTCTTCAAAAACAGGAAACAGCATTTAGCTAGCATGGCACTTATCAACAACCCATTACAAAATCCCTGTGTGATGGTGGGTCTGACATGATTGCATAATGCACCAGCATCTGAATGATTATGTCTCATTGACGCTTTGAGGTAAGTTTGACCTTGTTGACTCGTTTCTTAGCTACGAGTGGGACCTTGAGTGCTTGATTATCTTCTTATCTACAACCTTTATTGACAGGTTTGAATTATAATCTACGACTCGACCAGAATCAACTCCTCTCCCCTGAAAACTGCTCTTGCTGATCAGCTGCTTCTCTACTGTCTTGTCATCCGGAAATCCTCGGCCCTACAGCATGTCTCAGAAATACCCCCACACGAACACAGGCGATGACTTTCTCTCGCATCAAGACATGTATGCAGATTCATACCAGAGACAGTCCAATACCTATCAGCCGACAGTTAGAGCTTCATCTCAGGAGCAACCATGCTCTACAACATCTTCCAACAGAACTGTAGACTCTCTTTTCCACTTACCTGGAATGGCTTTGTCATTTCTTCACAGCTGTGGACTGGACTCAAGCGACCTTGTCCACCTTGCAGAACTTCCTGAGCATCTTATCACGGTTGAAACACTTCCCAAACTACTTTTACAGATCAAAGAACGTAAATTGTCCAGCACATCATCATTATCATCATCTGGGGTGGGCTGTACCAGTCAGCCTCTTGACGATACCTCGACTCATGCCGGAGAGGGTAGCAGCTACAGCAAACCTGTCGAGTATCCCATCGATCGACCTGCACATCCAGCGTACCCTCTTCCTCCAGAGCAAGTTCAAACCTGGCAAGACCGATGGGGGAATCCTCGACGAACGAATACTGTAGCCAGCAGCTCCAGCAGTAAAAGCAGCAGTGTTCCAGACAACAGGGTCTCCAATTATAATGACTCATATTACACTACCACAGAATCACCAGAAGCCCCATTAGACCCTTTTGTTGATTTCGGGCCAAGGCCTTTGCTTTCTCTGAAAATAGAGCCACCAATTTTAACGCCTAGTAGGCATGAGGCCTCAGACTTTAATTGCAAAATCCCCCCAACTTTTCCTCATGTGTGTTGTCTTTGTGACATTTCTGTCAGTTCTACAAAGGTAAGTAGTTTCTTGAGTTTTGATACAGCTTTCATTTTACTCCAAACCAGCAAAAGATGTAAATTAGCATCAACTTTGGACTTTCCGGTAAGTTTATTGGGAAACACTGTTGCTATAATATCTGTACTGCAGTCTATGAGCGGTGTTACCATTTTTATTTTATTTTATATGCACCAATCAGCCATAACAACAAAACAACTGACAGGTGAAGTGAATAACATTATCTCATTACAAGTGAATAATGAATTCTTAGAGTTGTGTTGGAAGCATGAAAAAATGGGCATGTGTTAGGATCAGTGCAACTTTGACAAGGCCCGAATTGTGAAGCTTAGAAAGCCCGGTCAGAGTATCTCCAAAGCGGCAGGGTTTTTCCAGTATACAGCGTCTAGACACCTACCCAAAAATGTTCCAAGGAGGGACAAGAACGGAACCGGCAACAGGGTCACGGGCAACCAACATTCATTAATCATGAGAGCAAAGGCTAGCCCATATGGTCCGATCACACAAAAAAGCCACTGTAGTACAGATTCCTGAAAAAGTGAATGATGGCTATGAACTTATTGCGTATGGGGCTGTGTAACCACAGCCCAGTCCAAGTGCCCAAACAGACTCGTCTCCAACAGCAAAAGCACCTACAATGCCAACGTTCTGACAGTGTCAGAACTGGACCAGAGAGCAATGGAAGAAGGTGGTCTGGTCTGATGATCATGACTTATTTTCATCATAAGGATGGCATCAGGACGCAGTGTGGGAAGGGGGCAAGTCGGCAGGGGCACTGGGAAACTGGGTCCTCCCATTCATGTGGATGTTACTTTGACACCTTCCGCCTACCTAAACATTGTTGCAGACCAAGTACACCCCTTCGTGGTAACAGGATTGCCTACTGTAATGACAGTGGCTCCTTTCAGCAGGATAATGCACCCTGCAAACACTGCAAAAATTGTTCAGGTATAGTTTGAAAAATATGACAAAGGTGTTGACTTGGCCTCCAAATTTCCCAGATCCTAGTCCATTCAGTCATCTGTGGGATGTGTGCTGGACTAACAAGTTCACAACTTGGAGAATCTGCTGCTACCTCCTTGGTGCCAGAGATGCACACCCAGAGATGTTTTGTAGAGTCCATGCCTCTATTTACACAGTGCTGTTACGTACACAATAATAAACAGGTGGTTTTAATGTTATGGCTGATCAATGTATATTTGTGAATTGGTTTTATTTTTAGTATGGATTTATGTATTTCTTGTAGATTGATGTTCATATTGATATTTATCCTGAATTTGATATTTGTTTTAATGAATATTTTCATAGTTTTTTTTTTTTTTTTTTTTTTTTACATATTATTTAAAAACAATATTCTAATGTTAACTCTTTAAATGTTAAAAGATATCAGTCCAATTATTTTCAGTATGAGGCAGTCTTTCAAACTCAACATAAAATTTTGGAAAGCTTGTAACTTCTATGAATAGTTTCTGCTAAAGCTTTTAATTTAGGTAGGCTAATGTTTTTGTGTTGAGTAGGTTTGGCTCAAAATGTTGCTGCCAGAGACTACTAAACTTTGCCAATTTTTGTTTTTTAAGGATGATGTTCTCCTCATATTTTATTTCATTTATCATCAACCGCATTTTGTTTGATTGTCAATTGTCAATTTAGGTTTTGCTTTTTTTATTCTATAAAATGATTCGACATTGTTAAAATGACAGTGTGAAAAAAAATCCTGCCTGGCGCAAGGCATCATGAAACATGATGCATGACATTTAGTATGTTAATCTAATAATATACAATGTACATCATATATGATGATATACAATGTGGATATATTTTTGCCCCCTCCCCCACACCTTTTTGTAGGAGTGGCTTTTTCATGTTCGAAGTAGAGAGCATGCAGAAAATCAGCTTGAACTTGTGAGAATGTAAGTGCGTGCCAGCTGTGCATGCGCAGTTGTGAAAGCTGTGTGTATTACATTACATTACATTACAATACGTTACATTATATTAGAATATATACATATACTGTATATTTATTATTTTGTATATAGTTTAGATTATTGGTGAACTAATCCTTTTTTTTTGTAGATACCCAAAGTGGGATCAAACTGTTGAATCTGCAAGAAGGTAAATAAATTTTATAAAAATAATTTGAATCACGCTTCAGTTGTTTTTCACTTTTGAACAGAGTTTAAACAGAATCAGAGCCGGTTAAACTATTTACAATACGCTGAATTTAAATTATGTATTGGATAGGTCATGGAAGTTGACGCAACTAATTCAGGCACCTCAGTCATTGGCCCATTAATTTTTATTAAATTCATAAATTAGTATCTTTGGGCACTATCTTTTTTTTCCCCCACACTCCGTCTGTATCCTCCCATATTTTTTATTATTATAATGTGTGTCATATTGTTTCAGAAGAAGTTATATACACAACTCTAATTTAATATTGTTATATTCTTGTTTTGTTTTTTTCAGGATTGACAGAGGTAAAAGCCTACACTTTTTCTTGAACTTGTTAAAACATCATGTTGTAATGCCATGGCTGGAGATCTTTCACTTGCTTTGAAGTACATGCACACAGCCTATCCTCTGCATTAACAGTGCACATGTGAATGTATTAACATGACTAAAGCAGGCGCTTTAATACCATCCATTATAAATAGTAAGGCTGGTATATGAACAGAGTGCCAAACTAGAGGTTTCTGAATACTTTTTATTACTAATAAATGTCCCACTATGCTTTGTGTAATAAATGAACAATAATTTGTTTAAGGTTTTATACCCATCAATCCATTGTTGTACCAACGTGCACCTTGTACCAAAGGTGAACTTAACTTCTCTTAAGAGCTTACAAAAGAAAAAGTTTATTATAATCTGCACAGTATATTAGAAATTTGTAACCAAGGTTACACATCATCTTTGGTGGGTGCATGTCGACAAGAACATGCCGTATAATAGTTTGCATGAAATTTCTACAAAGAATTATTAATTATTCACATGCATAGAAACATATAGGTCTGTGCATACTGGTGCTAGAAGACACCTGAAAATGTACAGGCATGAAGGTTAAAATATCTTTATCATGTTTTCTGAGCTATTCTTGCAGGAATGTAGATATCAAAGGCCTTGTATTCTTTGCTGTCATTGATGTTGAAATCACTGGATTAACAAATATATTAATTTTATTTCAATGTCCTGTAAGTTTTCAAAGTTCCAACTAGAAAGGAGGCCATAGACTTCAATGGCGCCATTCCCTCAGTTTTCCCGTACTTGTGTGTTCTCTGCAAGGTCACTGTCTTTTCTGAAAAGGTAAGTAGTCTTCATAGAGGCAGCATTAATTCATTTTCTTATATTTATATAAGTAGAGTGCCAGCTAAGACATTTAAACTTTTAATTAATTAACACAGATTTAACTCTGTTAACACAGATTAAAAAAGTTCTTTTGCCTTTCGTGATGGAATCAGAACAATTCAATCCTAATTCTAGTTCATGTTGCTAAAGATACAAACACTTCCAGTCAAATCTTTAGACACACCTTCTAATTCAATAGTCTGGTCAAAGTTTTATTTCTTTCTACACTGTAAAACAATGGCATTAAAGGCATCCAAAATATGCAATAAACTCATTTGTACAGTTCTCCATTTGCAGAGTTAAGTTTTGGTCTTGCTTTCTTGGGATATTCTTCATAACAGCCAGTTTCATCATCTTTCGTGTCTTAAAATAACCATTTACTGTTGGTTACTACTTAATTACCTAATGCTGTACAGTATGTGTTATTTCATTGTTCTAGAATGTAGAAAATAAATCACAAAATAAAAAACATTGAATTAGAAGGTGTGTCCAAAAATGTGACTGGTTCTGTACATGCATACACTGCAGTATATTTTTATTTGAGCTTCATGTGACTATGATAGACACTACTGTAATTGTGTGGTTCTTTTTTGTAGGAATGGACTACTCACATTACAGGTGGTCTACATGCTAAGAGCCAGCTTGAACTTATGGCAATGTAAGTCAATTATTCATCGTGCTGGAACGATGTTTAAATATTTTTTTCCTCAGCTCTAAAATAAACATTTATATTATATATTAGAAAATATACATTTACTAGAAAATATATATTTTCGCCTCCGAGTGGCGCAGTTGGCTAAAGCACTCGCCCTATCATCTGGGATCGCAGGTTCGAATCCCGATGATGCTGTC
>JAQMYL010000002.1:22106861-22136924 GCA_030014365.1 Clarias pachynema | reverse complement strand
ATTTCTTTACCCGCCCCAACCCGACCCGCGGGTTACCCGCAGGGTCCGCGGGTTAAAAGACGACCCGCGCATCACTAGTACCCAGTGATAATAAAAAGGTGCACACACTTTTACAAGATTTCATTCGGCTGCCTTTAGCTTTGATTACAGTGCATAATGATTCCTCATTCTCCCTGCACCATTTGTTTTCCACAGTTTGTATCCTGGAATATGCCTGACGTGCAAATTGAAGCCCTTTTTCTGATCTCAATAACAAATGGCCATTTGGCTCTTTGTTGTAATCCTATGAGTTCTTAGTGCATCATGCATTTGCGAATGTTCTTTCATTATTAATCATACTGTAGCTATGATTTTTAATAATTTTTTACGAAGTTCGATCTTTATGCTATATAGCAAATTGAAGCAGTTTTTCTGATTTGCCTCATTAACAAATTTTTTTGTGAGTTGTCATCACATTGTGTGCATATGGAAATGCTCTTGAAAAGCTATGGTTTGGATGGATGCTATGGATTTTTTTTTTTTTTACCATGCAACTCCACTGAATGTTTCAGTGATCTTTGTTCCTGATTTTTTATTTTTTTTTGTACCACATTTCTTTCACAAAGTTGATGGTTCAGCATTATCCTTCCAGGTTCTGATAATGTGTTGAAGGGTTCTTAACCCAGTTCCAGCAATTTCAAATCTGCTTATTTGTTTACTTTGCTTGATGCAGCCTAATAATTTGTCCCTTCTGAAATGGTAACATTTTTTTTTGGCAAGGAATTGTATAAAACCTTGCTTGCCCATTTATTTATAAGCAAACAGGAGTTTTTAATCTGCAGTTAGTTCCACACTGAACTGTTCCCTAGCAAACTGAAAAGCTTACAAATCTTCCATGGTGTGTTTCAGAGAGCATAAGGATGAAGAACAGGAGAAAAGTAGACGACACAGTGGCCTTAGTCACCCGGCTCAACAGGAGGACCCACAGGTGACGATCAGCTCCACGGCAGACAGTACCAACGCAACAAACGGCAGCATGGATGCTGAGTGTTAACAGCAATGAATGGCACTAGCAGGACAGCTGCAACATTTGCACAGAATCTTTTTCTTTTTCTTTTTTCTTTTTTTTATTTATTCCAAAGTCCAGATATATTCTTTAGTTTTAGTTACTGCCCTCTTATGGAATGCAACAGTTTTTTCTTTTCAAGATGTGTTTCGACACCTAAAAGGCACAAGCTCAAACGTTTTGATATTATTATTATTATTATTATTATTGGATCCTGTGGTAATTCTATTTGCAAATTAGTTATGGCCACAATGTGTACAATGAACATAGAGATTTCAAAAGCATCATATGAAATGTATTCCTAACCAGTGTCTTTTTACAGGGAGCATTAATTCTTTTGTGAGTTATTGTTCCATCTTTATCAGTACAGTGTTGGGTATTAAGTAATTTTAATGCTTTATGTTGGGTTGTAATTATTTTTCTTGACCTTATGTCGGCCACCCAACTACGACTTCTTTCAGTCACCCGAACAGCACGGATAGTGTTGAACAATAAGCCCTAAATTAATGTTAATGATTTTTACTATAATCAATGTTTGTCCTGATAAACTCTACGCAGTATAAAAAAGACCATGAACCAGTTAACAATAACTGTTTTCTTTGGCAGGTTTCATCATTAACAATCTCATTGGTGTTTTTAAAAAAGTTAACAGTAAAGATCATTGTCGACGATGCCCACCCACAATTCTGAACCAGTCTGAGAACATTACTGCACATCCAGGCACTTTTGTTGTCCTTTCTGAGGTGTATACGGTTCACTCTGTGAACTGTCCTCTTGCGATGCAAACATAAGCCATGTAAGGGCTCACACTGATGTGGATAAGCATGAAGGAGAAAAGTGAAGGTCTATTCACTCTACCTCCTATAAGACAAACTCACCTCCTAGTTAGCTTTAATTGTACAACATCTCTACATCATAAAATGTCAACACCCTCAAGGAAAGAAGGGTTTTTCCTCTGATGTCTTCCACCTGTGTTGCCCAACATTTTGCACTGCAATGGATGCACTGTTCAAGGGTACTACATTTGCTACATTGTACAGTTTAATACAGTAATACAGTTTAAGGGTAGAGCTAGCTGTGATGAGATGTGTAGCCTTCACGGACAATGCAATAACATCTGCAAATTGTAATAGTGTGCACTGGACCTAATGCACATTGAGGCACTTTTTTTTCCATCTGAGGCACTGTGGTTCAGTCTGTGATCCATTCTCATAAGATATTCATCTTTGCAAATCATTACTGTATAAGCTGTAAAATACTTTGCCTGCTGGACTTTCGTTTTTATTCCTACACCCATCAAGAATTAATCCTAATGTTTGTGGCACAGTAAAACATTAATTACAATTATAGGATACATTCTTCTGGAAAAAATTACCCGACCCATTAAATAGTCAGCACCTTCGAAATGTTTTTTGGCCTTATTGTGAACACCATTCGTTCCTCTTCATCCTTATTGGCGTATCTTTGTAGGCTACCCTGGATTTAGATTATCTGACTGTCGTGATCATATAATGTGTGTATGTGTGTGCGTGTGTTTTTAAAATGAGTGCACCTTTTCATCTGAAACCATGACATTCTGCTGCATTGTACCTTTTAAACTGGACTAAATAAAAATCGAGATACACTGAAGAGAAAGCTTCGTCATGATCGAGCACATTGTATTTTTCTTTTTTTAAGTGAATTAAAATTTAGAAAATTACATATTGTCATTCCATCTCTAAACAAGAATAAATGTTCATTCATTCATTTAATATACTGCTGATCCTGTACAGGGTCAGGGGAGGGCTGGTGTCTATCCCAGGAGACTTTGGACACGAGGTGGGGTTCACCCTGGATGGGGTGCCATTCCATCACAGGGCACACACTCACAGGCAAATTTAAGAATTTAATGTGTTTGAGGCAAGTCAAAGTTTTAGCTTTTATAGTAGAAGTTTGGTCCGATAGTTTAGTCTGACGGATGAAATTACTGGTTACATTTTCAATTTACTTTCCATTTCACATTGATGAAAGAACACAATATGGTGTGTGGAAACTGTATGGAGTGCAATTTCTTGAAAAGTGAATTATTTTTATATATAATACACTCTATTTGTAAAGTTAAAAGGATGTCAGATTTAGAATCCCTTGGAGGTCTGTAAATTGGTTGAAGGTACTACAGTGCTTCCGTTAGAGGAATTAAAACAGATAAATTTATGAAGCTAAAATATTGTCATCGTTTTTATCTCTCAATGGCCCTAACAGGGCTGGTAGGACAGACTCCACAGACCCCTGTGAGACAAATGGTCACTCCTGTATTTCAGTCTATGGTCCCTCTTTGTCACTGCTCTACTCATTGTCCTCTGGAGAACTCTAAAACATCACTGACTGTCCACATTAGTGCTGACCATCAGCAGTTGCATTCTCTTATATAATTGATTGGAAGGTTTTGTTGCATTTATCAATTAAAATGAGTTCCTTAGAATAACAGGTTCTTTGGGTGACTGTTGCTGTCACACTGTAAGTGTAATGTTGCTTTAGCTCCATTGACTTAATTTACTGTCTCCCCTAAGGACACCTTTTGTAGTATAGATGATGTCAGATTCAATCTTCAAATTGGGCAAGGCATCAGTCCAATCAGTGTTCAGTAACCTCTGGAGAACTCCTGTGTGGTCAGTAGTGGCTCAAAGATATCAGGGTTCCACATCATTAGATCTGTCCATTAGATCTGTCCGTGCTCACATGTCTTTACAGAATGCATTGAAGGGTTTTTTTGCTCTGTAATTAAAAAGGGGCTTATTAGAGAAACAAATTCAGTTGATCTTGCATTATAAATATAATGTTGCGTTTATATTTTTAAGGTCTTTGTAAGATCTTCCTCAATGACAATTTGCAGTATAGATGTACTCAGATTCAGTCAACATATTGGGGCAGATATTAATGCCCTCATCAATATTATCTTCCATGAGCACAGGAGAACTCTTACACGCATGTGTGCACTATATTCTCAGTATTGAGAATCTGTTCTTCATCATGGCTGGCCATTATCTCAGCTGTTGGATGTCCTTACACAACAGAATTTTCATAAAATTATATAACATATATAAGATTTTTTCAATTTGTTGCATGTCTGTTTGTGTTGCGTTGTAAACTCTATTTACTATTTGATGTGGAGTGATGTTCATAGGATCACTGGAGTTTTTTTTTATTTTTTTATATTGAGATAGAGCAGGAGGAGCAAAATACAGTCCTAGAGTTATATTTTATTCCAAAGATGTTCAGTAGGGTTGAGTCACTGTTCTGTGAATTCCACTTGAGTTCTTCTTCTCCAACTTTGGAGCTCAGTTTGTACACAGGGGTATGGTTATGCTGGAACTTCAATTTCAGTGAGGGGAAATTGTAATGCTACAGCATACAATCACATCCTAAACATCCATATGCTTCTGACTTGGTTCTAGCAGTTAGGGGAAGAACCACATATGGGTATAGGTTATACATTTTTGGCAATATAATATTGATGAGGGTGAATAAAAAATTTTCTGCACAGTTATATTAAAACTTCTCTTGGCCACAGTGTCTTATCAGTGCTTTCTGTTCAAGACTACAGTCTCCAGTCATTGCTGTGCAGATGTGAACATGTTACATCATTTGATTTGTAACTGCAGTGTGAGAAAAAAAATGGATGCCCTACTTGTGATTTGCATGAAAGAAGAGCAGCGAGCACTCATTAGTTTTTGGAGTCTGAGGGTATATCCGATGCTGAAACAACTCATGAAAGAGCAAAAAAAAGAAGCATTTGGATATCTGACAAAACTAAATTTGGACCAGTACTCTAAGGAAGGTGAAAGTTTCTTAAAGAGAATCATTAATGGTGACGAGACACGAACTCATCACTACGAGCCTGACAGTGTGTAATGGAAACACCCTCAATCGGTGACCAAGAAAAAGTTAAAAAGTCAATCATCAGCTGGAAAATGAATGCTTACAGTTTTCTGGGATTCTCAACGACCAGTAGTGGAACATTATGCATGTTTGTGACAAAAACAAAAGAATTTCCCTTGGGATAAATAAAGTTCCTCTTATCTTATTATCAGGAAAAAGGTTCAACAATCAACAGTGTTCGTTATAGCGAGACCTAAACTTTGGATTAAATGCAGATTATTGCTATCCAAGGGCGTTGTGATCTTGCAATGCAATGCTCGTCTGCACACTTCAGCCCACACTGTGGAAATTCTGGGGTGTTAAAGCATCCTCCCTATAGTTCTGCATCGGACTTTCATCTGTTTGGTGGCCTGAAAGCAGCCGCACGACAACGAAGATTCACTTCTGATGAAGAAGTGAAGTCAGCGGTGCATTCATGGCTTGCAGCTTAGCCTAAAACATTTTTTTTAATGAACAATTAGGAAAACATTGTCGACAGAAGGACAAGGCTCATTGAAAAGCAAGTAGATTATGTCAGAAAATATGTATTTGTCTTTTCTAAATGATAATTATAATACATTTTTAATAATTATTTGAATTATTTTGAATTATTGATCATTTTTGACCTCGTAATATTTGGAATGAGTAGAAACAAAGACGTAGGATAGATGTCCTCCCGCACACTAGGTGGCGCTGTCATTTCATTACGGGTATTTTAAAAACACACAGTCGGCGTGTGAGTCGGTGAGGAAGGAAGCAGCGGATGGCGGCATGGCGTCCTCTTATTATCATGAGATGCACGAGAATTTCAAAAACAACAGCAAAAGTCGCGAGTTTCCGGCGCACAGCGCGAAAGTTCACTCCGTCGCCTGGAGCTGTGATGGAAGGAGACTGGCCTCGGGTTCGTTCGACAAAACTGCAAGTGTTTTTGTGCTCGAAAAAGACCGCTTGGTGGGTTACTGGTGTTATTGGCACTTATTTCCATAAACAGTGTGTTTCAAATATCACTTTACGTTACACTGTTACTTTGTAGCTTAATTAATATTATATCATACTTCACACCTTGATGCTCCCTCATTGAAACAAGCTCAATAAGTGCAATTACACTGATCTCTTATGCTCATGGTGGCTTGTTTTTATTATTAGATCAGGACATTTTGTATCATGCTGTCATACTGTAAGGTTTCAGTTGCAGAAATATGACTTTTAGGTTGTTGACGTTGGTTTAGGACTTTAAAGCATCCTTATGTTCCAACACAGGTGAAGGAGAATAACTTCAGAGGACATGGGGACAGTGTGGATCAGCTGTGCTGGCACCCAACCAACCCAGATCTGTTCGTCACTGCATCAGGAGACAAAACCATCCGGATCTGGGACGTCCGCACTACGAAATGCATGGCCACGGTCAGCACAAAAGGTTAAACCTCTTACACCTCTTTTTCTTGCTGTGAATTAATTCATGAATAAAACACAGCAGGTCATGCTGTTATGGGAAAACCATCAACTTATGACACAAAGTTGACAGCATGTGCTAAAGTGGGATTTCTGGGTGGGTGGCTCCGGCGTCTAAGGCTCCAGGTTGTTGATCAGAGGATCCAGGTTTGAGTCTCACCATCAGAGGGTTACCACTGTTGGTGAAGACCCTTAACCCTACGTCCACCCACCATACTACCAAACTACTTCATGCCCAAGCCTTATTGAATAATAGGAGGGTTGCATCATAAAGGGCCTCCAGCATGAAAACCTGTGTTAAGATCAGATGGTCCCTTGTGGCGTCCCCTGGACCAGTTTCACAAGTTTTTAGTCGAAAGGCAAAAAAGAAAAATCTCAGCTAACTGGTCAACGCTCTCATCAGCTCTTTCAATCAAATCTACTCTAGTTGGGCATGGGAAGTGGAAGGGTCAGGTTTGTGCTGAACATATAATCGCAGACACTACTTCGCTGGGTAAGCGGTTCCATGCTTCTACCATCCAAAGCTGAAAAAGTGCTTCCTTCCTACAAAATCTCTTCTGAAGCCATAGCTTCTGGTAATCCCATCTGAGACCCTGGGTGTTATGTAATTGTTGGTCATATACATGTTATGTGTAAACTTACAAGCTTGTTTTATAACCTCAATAATACTTTGTTGTGTTCATTGCGTTTACGTATGCTTGTATCCATGTGTATTGAGGAGCATTGTAGTTTCTTGTAATCACTAGTTTTAATGTGTTCATCTTTTTATTAGAATTTTATCTTCATGTATATTGTTTATACGTTTTCTCATCTTTTTTTGCGGATCTGTTATACATGGTGGTTAACAGGGGTTTATGCCCAGTGAATGCAGGACGCTAGAGAAAATGCTGGAAACATGGGGATTTGGAAATTTTTTGTTTGTATAATTTTGTGTTTTCCTGCGTTTGCACGTTCTCTTTGTTCATGTTCATAACTACTTATCATAACTTCTAATTATTTTCTGAATGGAGCACCATATCTGCTCACTTACTCAGTTCTCGTAAAAAGTAACAAAACGATTTTTACATATGCTATATTATGTTAGGAGAGAACATCAACATATGTTGGAGTCCTGATGGCCAGACCATCGCTGTTGGGAATAAGGATGATGTGGTGACTTTCATCGATGCAAAGACTCATCGTCCTCGTGCTGAAGAGCAGTTCAAATTTGAAGTCAACGAGATTTCATGGAACAACGACAACGATATGTTCTTTTTGACAAACGGCAATGGCTGCATCAACATTTTGAGGTAATCTGAAACATTCAGAACTAAATACCATTTATTTCTCTCAGAGCATAGCATTTGTTCTCTCGCATGAAGTGAAGATGTTGTTTTTTATCTGTTTTATATGTACTTTATGCAAAACCACCAACTGAACACCAGACCTAAGACCTGCAGTGTGGTGCAGAAGCATAGTGTACCTGTAGTGTTTCTTCTTCTGGATTTGGGTTCACAAATCGGTTCTAAATTAAATAAAAATTTATTTGTATAGCCCTTTTAACAATTGTCATTGTCGCAAAGCAGCTTTACACAATCATAAGAATTATGGAAGTTTGTATGAAATGTGTATGAATGAAAATGATCAGATTGTCCCTGATGAGCAAGCCAAGGGCGATGGCGACAGTGGCAAGGAAAAACTCCCTGATGGTTCCCTGGAAAAAACTAATGGTTGTAAATCATTGATTTAGTTTTCTTATGTGATTTGCCTGCAAATTAAATTCTACAAAAAGCATAAATTTCACTCTGATTCAGATTAATAGGTCAGAATGCAAATGTAGGTTTTTTTTTTTTTTTTTTGACATTTTGTCCATTTACAGTTCATATGCAAATGGATTATATAAGTCTGTCATTTAAAGGGGGCCTATCATGAAAAAATTACTGTTCACTCTGAATGCAAACAAAAAACATCAGGAGGGGGGGGACATTCTCTGCTTTTTCTATTTTTGTATTGGCCACAGCTTATATAAGGCAATCAGACTTTTCGTCTATTGTGACCTCATATGAGAGGATGCTTCTCCCGACTTGTTGCCCAGCGCTGTTCTTCTCTGTTGGGACGTGGATCAGCAATAGCTCATTTAAATAGACACTGAAATGGTGCGTTTGGAGGAAAAGTGAAATGAAGGGAGTTTGGGTTTGAGCTGGCCGATTATGGCCAAAATCATAATCAAGATTATTTTGGTCAATTTCCGAGATCACGACTATTTAACACACTAACTCATTGACTTTGGAAACATCATACCTTTATTCAACTTTAAATCAAGCAATCTTGCATTTTTAACATAAAATTTTTATAGACTTTAAATATAAATTGGCTATAAAACAAGAAAGAAAAAAAAAATGTAAGAGTGAGTTTCGTGAGGGATGAAAGCAGAGAACCGGAAAGTAACAGGATGCGATGGATTAATAAGTACATCGCTGAGAAAAAGATTTAATCTCATTCAACTTCATAATCATCAGGGCAAAATTGTAACTGATATTTAAATATGATTAAGTGCACAGCCCCAGTTTGATGTAACAGGTAATATGGTACAGTTTACACATTTTGTTTGTGTACTTGTTTTACATTTGTTTCATGATTGATTTTAATTTCCAGCTATCCTGAGCTGAAGCTTATCCAGTCAATTAATGCCCATCCATCTAACTGTATCTGCATTAAATTTGATCCTACGGGGAAATATTTTGCTACTGGAAGCGCAGATGCCCTGGTTAGTCTTTGGAATGTCGAGGAGTTGGTGTGTGTTCGCTGTTTCTCTAGGTAAAGAGATTTTAACACAGTTATTCCGTATATGCATACACACACACAATATATATATATTAGGACAACAGATGAAAACTAGCCTTTGGCTAATTCTGGCATGTTACAGATGTTCTGTTTTTAATATGCATTGTCCTGTTAAATAAATAAAAATTAAATTAAAATATATATATAATATTAATATCAATATAAAATATATATTATTATTATTATTTTATATATATATTTGTTTTAGGCAAAAGAAGACACATGTACCCAAATCGATATCGAGTAACGTTGTCTTCTTTTGATTGGATGTCCTGCAGGTTAGACTGGCCAGTGAGAACCCTGAGTTTCAGTCATGATGGCAAAATGTTGGCGTCCGCCTCTGAAGATCACTTTATTGACATTGCTGAAGTAGAGACAGGTAAACTATACACGGTTATACAAAAGATTTTAGCATTCATAGTATCCAAGCTTTATCTGATGTTCATTAAGAATTTCTGTGGTGTATTTGTGCAGGAGAAAAGCTTTGGGAAGTGCAGTGCGAGTCTCCAACCTTCACTGTAGCATGGCACCCTAAAAGACCGCTGTTGGCGTATGCCTGCGACGACAAGGAGGGCAAATACGACAGCAATCGGGAGGCAGGGACCGTGAAGCTCTTTGGCCTTCCTAATGACTCTTAAAGAGCTAAATTAAACATGGACACGATTTTGTAAACTCTTAAAACGTCTGCTGTTATTCAGCATTTCTCTACATGCTCATTGCTCTTTTAAGATGAGGGCATAATCCTTCCTCGTTACCTTTTTCCTGGGACTGTTTTCTAGTATCTTCTCATTGTGCTTTTTTTTTTTTTTCTAAGTCTGTCAACTACTTTGAAAATCTGTACCAAAATCTGTGGTTTATATATAAACTGATATTGTCAGAAATTGAATTTATTTTACAGGCTCATTAAAGTAGTTTGACACATTTCCCCAAATAATAATGAAATTCTGTTGCAGATAATAGGATACTGTGGATCATTTTGGTAAATAGAGACACTAGAGGGCACTGTGTCCATTTCTGGGGTAGTGCACACTTGCTGGATGTTTTCCCACTGCAGATATTCTACAGTTTGTTTTATTGTGTCTTATTAAAATTATTTCATTATTTCATATTTATCTCAAGATAAATATCTGAATGTGTTGCTAAAGCGTGGCAATTATCAATGTTTGCTAGCTGTACACACAGGAAGATCTAGCAGTATAAAATTCATCTGGTTTCTTGCAAATGTTCTGCATTTCATGTTTGCGTTTGGGACACAGTATGCTCACTGTAGTGTCAGTAAACTGTATACAGCAAAGTCATTCAGAGATCTATATACTGAACAGATTTGTATTGTCAACACTTACCTAACATCAGTATGCAGTATAAGGTACACCATTTTGTAGGGAAACCGGTAAAACCATGCACTGTGTAGGGTTTTTTCCAGCTTACCCTTATGTAAGACTTCTTAGGTTTCATTTAGAGCTCTGCAGCAATGTTTTTCCTGTTTAATCCATGTGTGGCTTCAATCAAAAAATGTCTAAGTTATAACTGGTAATCATGAATGGAAGACCATTGGCTTAATTAGTCATATATGCTCTTGAATGAATTCTGTTCTGTGAATGATGTGCACCGTATAGGTTGGACCTCTATACGTACTCTATATTTTATAGGTGTCTGTAAAAACCTTTTTGCTAGTGATTATGTAAGCAATGGAGTGGGAGAAGCACATGCTCTGGCTATAAGCTTGCTTTGTATGTGTTGGTGGTTCGATGCCTCTATAGTGTCTTTGTAGTTGAACCTATGAGTTGTGTCTCCAAGCACACCTACACCCCTACATTGCCTGGTTGTGATGAATCTTTAAGAGTTTCACGAAGGTAAACCAGGAAACCATTTGCTGTTGCACTCAGAATTTTTCATACCAAATAGTGAACATCTGATCCTTCATACAACCCAGACAGAAGACTTGTCCAAGCAGAGCCTGGCCCAATGTTATTGGACGTCATTGCAATGCCTTATAGATTGATTGAACTTCTGGGACTTTAACATGGCATTCATTTCTAATAGAGCATTTACTTGATGGGTGTTTATTAAGATTCATTTATTTGTCACATGTACTTTACAGTGCAGTGAAATATTTCTTTCATATATCCCAGTTAGGAAGCTGTGGTCAGAGCAAAGAGTCAGTCAGGATACAGCCCCCCTGGAGTAGATAGGATTAAGGGCCTTGCTGAAGGGCTCACCTTCCGATTGGGTAACCCAGAGCCTTAACTGTTAGAGCCACCACTCCTCCTATTTCGATTTTTGTGCTGCATTGGGAGGTTCTAGTGGCATAAGCACAGTAGGCATCTGTGAACTCTTTCATTTAATCCAATTCAATGATGGTTTCTGTGTTGACATGTATAATCCAGGTGATTAGCATGAGAGGCAAAATCAAAATGTTATATAGTTACACACAGCTGGTTTTTATCAGTATTCCTGAACCAATCTTTTTGACTCCAAAGAAAACTGCAGTTACCCAAGTCAGTAGTGGTTCTAAATTGCATGATTATATTTTTTTAATGTTGAGTTTGTGGATTTGCTTGTCTCTTCCAGGGTTCATCTCTCCCTCTCCCACTTAATTCTCACCTCTAGGATAAACAGAAACGTGGACCGCAACCCAGGCTTCCTTGGCCAACATCCTTATCTAACCTCACTAATGTTCTTGAGGCTGAAAGAGTACACCCACTCACAAAAGTAAGCACACCCTTCTAATTTCAGTAAACATTGTAGTACATCTCAAAGGACAATACTATAGAAATGAAACTTGGATATATATATATATATATATATATATATATATATATATATATATATATTAGAGTATAACGGTATAGATTTACTGTCCTGTGAAAATAACTCAACATACAGCCATGATAACAGCTGTACATCTTTAACCATGCAAAGTCACATGCCCTATTCATCATGTTCATGTGCTCGTCAGTGGCCGAGTATGTCTCCAGACTTGAACCCTATTGAGCATCCTCAAGCGGTAGGTGGCGAAGCGCCATGTGTCTAACACCCAGCAGCTTTGTGATGATATGGAGGAGTGGAAGAGGATCCCAGCAACAACATGTACAGCTCTGGTGAATTCCATGCCCAGGAGGATTAAGGCCGTACTAGATAACAATGGTGCTCATACAAAATATTGACACTTTGGACACAGTTTTGATTCTCAATGTTCTCATTTTCGTTGCCAGTTATTTAGACAATAAAGTCTGCATGTTGATTTATTGTTAGAGGACAGTAAATCTGTACTGCTATACAGGCTGCACATTGACTACTCTAGCGTATATATCCAGTTTTCATTTCTATAGTATTGTCCCTTGAGAACATATAATAAAATGGTTCCTGAAATGTGAGGGGTGTACTCCCTTTTTTTTTTTAGATACTGTAACTCCCCACATTCCCCATGCTCCATGTTATTATAAAAGCAAAAGACTAAATCTGGACTGGGATGTTCAACAAGCACATATGGGTGCGATGGTTAGGTGTATCTAAACCTTCGGCCATATGGTGGGTCTGCATGAAGAACCGTGGTGCCCAGAATGAAAACTGTAACTCAGTGTTCCCCTACACTGACCTCTCTTTGGGGCCCATTCATGCATTTAAAATCATTATGCTTTGAAATTAGTTCTACTTCAGGGGATTTAAAATCAGCACTCAAATGTTTAGTCTTGCTGGCTAACAGTAAGACATACTCAATCAGATATACAGGATACAAAAAACAAAAAAAAAACATGCGGTAAAATTGGCTACCAATTTGGCGTTTCACCTGGATGTGAGAGTTAGAATGGATGAGTTAGGTCTGCTGGGGAAGAAAAAGACATTTGGCAGCTGTGCCACTTATCTGGTACTTGGAAACTGCTGCCCCTGCAATGTGGTTTCTCCTCAACTCATTGCCTCTTATTACATGCTGAGGTCAACAGTCGCCATGCTCAAGTTGTGCCATGCATTAAATAAGACTGCAGCAGAGGACTACCATTGATTAAGTAAACACTGGTTTCCTGTAGACGTGGAGTCTCCGGTCACTGGAGAATGAGGCACAAAGGAAGATTAGACACAGCCGTGTGGTTAATCTTCTTCAGCGGTGACAGACTTTCCCAGCATGAGCGTTGTGTGTCCACGCGAACTAGTGGCAGCTGTCCTCACCCCATTCTCCAGTGACTCAGCCCTGCAGGCTTCAGGATGTCTCACTTCTTCGCTTCCTACACATCACGGGGAGCTATAAGCACCTCCTGAATGCACCTTAATTACACCCAATTTAGGCCCATAATCTCTTGTCTTGTCCAGGTGAGCGTAGGAGGGACCTGTCTTTTTGTTCTTCCTGCCTGGTTAATAGCAGATTTATTACTGATTATAATTTATAGTTGAAATTGTTAAATATATCTCATATGTTTTCTAAAGCATTTTAAAGAAAGAAAATAACCAGAGAAAGAGAAACAACCTAAATGAATTCCGTTGTGTGGGATGCAGTATACAGTAGACCACATCTTCGAGCTTGCCGGTGTGCGGTAAGTACGGTGGAACGAAAAAAATGACACAGCCGCGTGGCTGGAAATGTCTTCTAGAAAAATGGATGTAAATATAGACCAGTATGAAGAGCTTGTCAGTGTGCAAGTGTGATGGAAACAGAAGCCAAGGGCATTTGAGTCTAACCGTAGACTGAGGCTCACAAAATGTTCTCCATTTGACATCCTCTGTTTCCCCTCTGTCTGCTACAGATTGATGTTGTGGTTATGCGTTGAGGCCTGGCCTGATTTCTGCCATGATATCATTTTTCAGGGCTATTTCATTTCCCCCCCCCCATACAATCTGTAAGCATCTTAGTGTGATTCCATATCTGATGTAAATGTTTCTGTCAGGGTCACCAGAAAGGGCAGTCTGTCCAAATTGTTTGTCTGGTCACTGTTATCTAGACCTATAAAACCCAATATGAAAGGTATTTCTAAATGGTTAAATGCCAAATAGGCTTTAAGATCGACTTGGTCCCTTTTGAGCACTGTTGCCTCATTGCATCTTTTACAGCAAGATGTTAATGGTCATTGAAAAATTGAAGATGAATAGACGAATGGCCACAAATAATCATGAAAATATGCCCTCTGTATAGCATCCATGTCATTATTTCTCTCTATTTCTCTGAAATCCTTCCTTCACATTTTGCATCACCAAAACAAGCCTCTTTTTTTCAGTGATGAAATCTGATCATTGGAAAGGCCTGGTCTCAAATACAAATAAAACAAGATTAGAACAGCCTGGATAGTCATAACAGAATTCATAGGTCTGGTGTTGCTAATCTAAATGGAATCTCTGGACAGAGGAAGACACATTGTGGAGTGTTTTAAATCACGTTGCTGTCAAGGCACCAGTCATCTACAAGATGAGCAGGAAATCCACTTACAGTCTGTTTAGGATCCAGACCAGAAGGTCAACATGTATAAGGTACATTTGTAGTATATAAAAAAAATCTATAATTTTGTAGACCTTTTAAAATATAATTAGATAATTCAAAATGCATGTTCTATTTTCTCATAACATCACTTGTCACTTGTTTTATTTCAAAGATATTTTTTCCTTTTGTTTTTAACCCTTTGTTGCCACCACTGTCTTTAATGAATTACCTTCACTCTTAACAACTTGTCTTTTTTCTTTACTTATGCTCTATTTGAAACAAGCCACACTTGACATGCACTTTCTGTCCATAAAAAGTTTTTTTTTTTTTTTTTTAGCCTGAATCATAATTTACATTACATTTGTCTTCACTAGCAAACATCTGTTGCTGTTCTCTTTTAGGGACTTTGATCCTAAAGATCATGGTCTGATATTAACTAACACAGTCTTTAAATAATAATAATAATAATAATAATAATACATGCAGCTACTGGATTCTTTTGTTTTTAAGATGTTTTTTTATTTATTTATTATAATACATCGCATTCCTGTAAAACAAAGTACAAATGTATAAATAAAGACAATTTCATTAAAAGTTCAACACAGAGATGTTTTTAAAAATCAATTTTATTTGTGCATGATCTTTCCAAAAAGGCTAAGTTCAGCTTTTAAATCTTCTTAATGACAATTTTACAGTGGTTTGGTTTGACAGATCTTTACTGTGACATGCAGTCAAATAAATATCCCATCTGAGTTCACACTATACACTGCTAACATACACACACACACACACACACACACACACACTCTCTCTCTCTTTCTCACACACACACACACACACACACACACACACACACACTCTCTCTCTCTCTCACACACACACACACACACACACACACTCTCTCTCTCTCTCTCTCTCTCTCTCACACACACACACACACACACCCTGTGTCAATAAAACTACTTTTTCCCCATTTCTTTTATTTTTAAATCAATACCTTTCAACTTTATCATTATCTTGCACAATAAAAGATTTGTACACTAGCACACCAAGAAGTGAATCAGCAAAAATGAAGAAAAGAAAATGACATTGTTGTAGTTATTAGACGTTTTGGCAGATCATCTTGTTAAAAAATACATTTTCAGTTTGTATATTTGTTTGTGTGCTTGTTTTACTAAAATCTTTTCAGGATTTTATCTACATTCAGCTGTTGGTTGCAATAATTGTAATTGGTATGGGTGTTTCTGGGTACAGCAGGTGCTTGTAAAGGTTTAACAGTGGTACAGTTGATGCGGTTAAAAAATCTACATGCAAGAAAGTATTTCTGTTCTACAAGAAAACTGTATTATATTAAAAAAGAAAGAAAGAAAGAAAAAAAGAACATTTTAAGAAAAGTTAAAATTTTATTTCTGACATGATAAAGTTGAAAGTTAAACTTTATTAAATAGAATAATTGTTTAGATTCGATTACTAACCCCAGCAGTAATACCCATTAAGTGCAAGACTAAATCATCAAGCAGTAAACATTAATACATGTAGTCTATTCACACGTCACATGTTCAGTTACATTTTGTATAATTGCTTTTTCCAGAAAGAACATTCCAAGCTTTAAATACACTCTATGTGAAAAATGTCGAAGTCTTTATAAGAAATACAGTATGTAACAACAGATTTTGAGAAATAATATTATTCCCCTGATTGAAGTTTTTAGGTCCCTGGCAACAGAAACTGAGTAAATTATTCAAGATCTGGATTCATATTCACTCTTTAACTCAGAAACACCACTGTAAACCATTAGCAACACAAAGATATGTTTATATATATATATATATATATATATATATTTAAAAAAAATTTTTTACGCATGTATCATGAAAAGCAGTTAGAAAACATCTGCCATAGCCCGATGTTAAATCCTTTTCTAAATCTCACTTAAACAAATTCTGAGCTTCTATGTGAAATAAAGTCATCCAGATAACATTCACCCAAAGGGTCTTTTTTTGTTTGTTTAATTTACTTTATTTCATACACAAAAAAATTACTAATGAACTAAACAAAAGTTTCAGAATGAAGAGACAAATGTTTTAACCTTCTTGTAAACTTGTAAAGAATTTTTGTTTTCCTATTTAAAATGAATTTGCCTGCAGAAGTCGCAACAAAAAATATGAACGAAGAAGAAAATGTGAATAAGCATGATTTGATAGCCCTTAGCATAGGTAGTTCCTATGCAGTTTGCCTTAAACAGAGACAAGAGCCAACATACACACATCATTTCCACATAATACATTTAGTACGCATGGTAAGGCTTGAATGTGAAATGAAAGCACACGTGATTTATTAGTAACTGTCTACCTCCGATATGAAACGATGAAGCAATAAATTATATGATTTAAACAGAAATTTAAACTACCAGAAAAACTACCAGAAATTAAACAAGCTGTAAACTAGCTCACTTTTTGTAAAAACAAAAAGAGCAAATTTTATCCAAGATACCTAAAAAATGGAGAAGAACAAGTTTACATTTCAAGCCCTTTTACCCAGTTGACACAATGTTTTCTAATGAAAAAAATCCAGCAGTAATTATATAAATTATAAATGTGTTAAATGTGTTCAATCTGTGGTGAGCGAAACAATCTTCAGAATAAATTTTTAATTATTTCCTTTAGTCATATGTAAAAGTGTGGATGGAAGTGGATTAGGCCTAGTATAAGTAATTTATTTGAGATTTTTAACTTTAATCTCAGAATTCTGACTTTAATCTGAGATTTAAGCCTGAAGTTAAAAAAAAAAAAAAAAAAAAAATTTCTGAGATTAAAGTCAGAGTCCTGAGAAAGAAAAAGTCAGAATTCTAATTAAAAGAAATTCATAAGTCATGGCGTTAGATTCAGAATGTCATACACTCTTAGTTTGCTGACACTTTTGTACCATTAATGAATATCGTTTACCTAGAAAACTACATATAGTGTACTTTATAACCTTTAAAAAAATGCTCCATATATGAACTTATAGGGTGTAATCTATCCCCATTTACAGATGAAAGATTCGTATTAAAAGTACAAAAGATGTAATGGAATTGTCTCAGGAAAGAACAAAGAAAGATACAGTTCTAAAGATACAGTACGATTTTTTTTTCCAAATGTACAATATTAGTTTTTCTAAGAGTGTATAGTTTAAAACAAAAGAAGTATATTTTAATCTGAACTGAGTTGACAATGTTCGCTGTAAATCCCATACATTGGCCTTAATACAAGATTCGTTTCTATTCTAAGAGAAGAACAAAATGACTCTCCGATCTAATGAGCAGCTTCTGTTGCAGGGACATTTATACATAAACAGCACTGAACCTAGTGTTTTGGTATCAGACAGCATGCAAGTCAGACATTGTGCTGTCTCGGAGACAATGAGACTTGTGCACATTCAGTTATGAAACACCCACAGCATCAACAGTACATGAACTAACAACATGTCAAACAATACGGACGAGCACAGACACGTACACACATTTACGTAGAGAACTCGTAGTACATAGAGTAGACTTTAACAATGGCTTTTAGTATGTTCTCGTTTTAGAAATGTTTGCATATATACCTTGGTATATACACAGTTTCACATACATGATGTCAGAAATTACACATAAGACCAGTGGATACGCGGAGTGTCCACAAACTTCTACATTTTTACAGGAAATGAATGCATGACTGAAAATTCTTTACCTACATATTATTTTCATTAATTATTGCAGTCTAAACAATATGGCTTTGACTAGTGAAAAAAAAATGTTCAGCACTAGAAAATAGTTCCCTCTATCTTTCTATCTATTCAAAATACAAAAACTCACTTGCTGGATTTGACTTAAAACTGCTGTCAATGTTTACTTGAAGCAAATCTGCCAATTTAATGAGTGACTCAGGGAGTGTTTTTTGTAAACTACAGCTATTAAATATAACTACCATCCTTGCTTGGCTAACAAGAGTTAAAGGTTTTAGCATTTTATCCCCTTATGCATTGCTCAGGTCAGGTTTTAACCTGATGAGGTTTTCTTTTCTTTTCAATATTAAATAAGCACATGTGTACTGTATATTCAGCCCCTCCACATATGCCTCTTGATAAAAGTGTGCCAATTTAATGAGTAACTCAGGGAGTTTTTTTTTGTAAACTACAGTTACTAATTACGCATAACTACCATCCTTTTGTGATGAACAAGAGTTAAAGGTTTTAGCATATTATCCCTTATGCATTGCTCAGCCCAGGCTTTGACCTGACGAGTTTTTCTTTTCGATATTAAATAAGTGTGTGTGTGTATATACAGCTCCTCAAAATGTCTCTTGATAAAAGTCTATGAAATTGGAATAAAGAAATACAGAACATGAAATGTTCAAATTATGCCAGTTAACCCTTCGACCAAATACTTTTTGCCATCTTCTTAATATAGTTATATTTGATTTTAAAAATGGCACAGTGGTTAAAATGTTTTTTTTTTTTTTTTTAGTCTCGTTAGATAGACTGGCTCATAGACTGGCTATGAGCTATAACGATAGCTTAGAATACAGTTGGGTCCATAATTATTTGGACAGTAGCACCCTTTTCTTTATTTTGCCTCTCTGTAGCACAACATAGGATTTGAATGGAATCCATTAACATGTAGTTGAAGTGAAAACCCGCAGGTTTAATTCAACATGTTTAACAAAAATATTGCAATAATCATTCGAGAATTACAGCCATTTTTAGAAGGTTCCTCAATTTTCACAGGCTCAAATATAATTGGACAAGAGACTTGGGCATGTATGGCTGCCAATGGAACTGGGTTACTGGTATTCCTGATACTGTAAAATGCTGAAAAATTCTAAGACAGAACTTCACAGTACAGACGGATAATGATCCAAAATGGAAATGATCCAACCCAAGAGCTTCTTAAGGCAAATAAGTTAAATGTCCTTGATTGTTACATGATTTTAGTCACCTTACCTCAACTCAACTGAACATGTTTTTTGCTTACTTAAGATAAAATCTGAAGACATAAATTCCCACTAATAAGCAGCAACTGATGGCAGCTGCAGTAAAATAAAATGTCAGCAAAGCATCTCAAAGGGAAAAAAAATCTGAATTTGGTGATGCTCATGTGTTCCAGACTTCAGGCAGTAATTGACTGCAAATGTTTTGAATCCAAGTGCTATAAATTACCCTTATATTTATAATCATGTTGGGTTTAAATACAATCTAAACACTTTTCACACTATGAAAATAGAAAGTCTTTGGCTGTAAATCATCAAAATTTTATGCAACATTTTAGTTAAAACCCTTGAATTAAAGTTGACAGTGTATACTGTACTTCAATCACATCTTCAGGTGCTACATTTCAAATCTACAAATATTTTTTCAATGTTCAAATAGTTATGGACCCCCCAGTAAACTAAGAGATAGCTATCTATCGAGAGAAATGGAAATCTTTTTTCTTTTTTTTCACGTAGCATAAGATCTTGGCAGTATAGTTGTCTGGGAGCTAGACTTTAGAATTTTATTTCATTTCCATTCAATTATTTAATTGATTCTTCCGTTGGCCAAAAATGGAAACAAGATATTTTGTAGACGTTTTTGGATTTGTGTACCGAAATTTTTAATTTGTGACTCAAATTGAAATTTTCTTAAAGGTCTTCTATTAATATTTTGTAGTCTGCTCAATTCTTGAACGAAAACCTTTTTTTTTCTCTACAAATGAATGCACATTAACTAGCAGACAATTTAATACTTTTACGTTTTATTACTGATGTGTTTTAACTGCACTGCAATGGTTGTATTTGATTGTCTTTAAATAAATAGAAAATCTAGCTCCCATCAGTGCAGTGCTTTTCCAGGCTGGATTACAAATGCAAGTATAATATTTGTATGCATTTTCATTTTATGCAAGTTTTTCTTTCATAGAAAAGATTTGGTCACTGAAACAATTGGTTTGCTAAAATGTGGCAGTGTTCTGTTTTTATTTTAATTTTTTTTCCCAGTGCAAACCTATACATGCTTTCCTTCCATAAACTCATGCTGGCAGGACTAATGTGCATATTACTGCTCTTTCAAATGGTAAACAATGACTATTACTTCTCTTACATGTTAAAAGACAAGAATATAAAAAAAGGGAAGAAGAGTATTCAAGAAATGACAATTAGACAATGATAATTCAAGTTGTCTAGAAGGGCATTAAAGACACAATCATGTTCCCTCTCAGGTCTAAGTAGGGCAATGCCAAACCTAGACAATTCACCTCGTGAAACATGTCCTTAATTCAACCGATTCCTGTACTTTTTTCAGTCCTTCACCAAAAAAAAAAAAAAAAAAAAAAAACACTAACCAAAATGTGTAGAAAGTCATCGGAAGGCATCATGCTTAAATTGCTGTTTTTTTTTTTTTTACCCTTTTGCCCTCTCAGCTTTTACTACAAGTGTTGGAAGGGGGAACGGGGAGAGTTTCACAGGGAACTAGCTACATACACATACACACCTCATTCCAGTGCCAGTGTTCACTATTATCAACTTAATGGAAAGTATTCCTGTTGTGTCCTTTATAATGGATCCCAATGGCCCACAATTTGCAGAGTATGAGGCCATGGTTGTGCATATACGTTAACCAATAGAAAAATCTTTAACATATAAACAACTTGAACCTGAATGGCAGTGACAAGACCAACTTTGTAGGGGAATGGATTGTTTTTATCAGAGTTAATAACAACTAAGACTGTTGTCGAGGCAGTGAAAAGCCTTCCACAGTTTGGCAAGATTCCCACTATCCCCTGTCTCAAACTAAATCACTCCCCCCCCCCCCAAAAAAAAACTTCCCAGCAGCCCCCCAAAAACAGTCTTATGTCCATTACTTTTTAAACATGTCCTGAAGAGGTCCCGGCAAGAATTTCAGGACGGTGTCTAAGATGCTCTCCTCGTCATCGTCGTCGTCGTCCCCGCACCCTGCCGGAATGGCCTTTTTCGGGCGAGTTAGCGAGCCTTCACAGGCTTGCTCCATGGCAGCTTTCTCCTCAGCCTCCTTCTCCTCCTTCTTCTTCAGTCCGTACTATATAATCATAATGGATTCAGACCACAAGCAAAGACGAAGCATTTAAGTAGTGAAACTTTTAGGTTTTAGTTTGTAAAATGTCTTTTAAAGTGTATCAGCATGTTGTAATATGGCTAATTTTGGGGAAAATTTCTCAATTTTCAAAAAAGGTAAAATACTGTATTTGAAAACAAAATGAGACTCTTTTAAAATACCGTAAAAATGAATAGGTGGTTTGACATTGTTTCGAGTCACTGTCATTCCCAACATGGCAGAGTGCCACAGCTGAGCCCTGGAGGACGCCCCTTTACTCTCAACAGTTCAATTATACACTTAAATTATTCCACCACACTCATAAGCTGCTCTACATAAAAAGGTCTAATGTTTACCAATCGCCAGAAGCTGTACATCCTCCCAAGAGACTGATACTCAACTAATTCAAATGTACATTTCATAAGCACCCTGTACAGTCAGAACTCAATCATTCAGAAGTATAACACAAATTAATTCTGGTTTTATAATGAATATCCTTCCAACACACTTACTACTCTTTACAGTATACAGTTGAATTATTTCATAATCACGCAATCAGGTGTCACTTAGAAGACAATAGTTCTTAGTGTGTTTTCATGGAGTTTTCCCTTTAAATAAACACCTCTGGTTTGCTCCTTAGAGATCTTAGTATAAATTTATATTCAGATTTCTGTAAAGCCGATTTGTGACAAGGTCTTTTGTTAAAAGTGCTACGCAAATACAATTGAATTGAAATGAACTGAATCATTTTCTGTATGTCAGCACTAAGAAACTGTATAATACCTTCAAGGGCATGCATATACAGTATGACATCATCTCAAATAGTTTTCTTCCTATTTTGTATCAAAGATCTTTTTGAAGCGCTATAGACATTAACAATAGCCTCAAAACTGAAACAGAAATACACGGCTAGACTGCTGCAGATTTTCCATATTACTCTTAAAATATCATCCCAATAAGTATAAGGAAAAACATAAAAACAACGCATAACACTATGATATTTAATGACACTGTGGTGTTGGATCAGTTTCCAGAGGTTTTTGGGGAAAACAGGAAGCTCACCTTATCTCTGATGCTCTGTCTGACCTTCTCTCTCTCGGCCTCCATGCGAGCGTGCTTGGCTTTCCTTTCGTCCTCTTGTTGCCGCAGTGCTTCCTGCCTTTCCTCTTCTTTCTTCTGAGCGTCTGGGTCTTTTTCTTCTTCTCCACCTAACATTTTCCCCATGTCTTTGGTGGCCCCTGTAGACGGCAGCCATTATCTGTGTTATTATTGGTTTTTAATTGTGTTTTAATATATATATATATATATATATATATATATATATATATAAATAAACAATATAATACGTGGTAGATCAGCGTTGATCCTGATTCAAAATTATTTCGCCTATGCTAATTGTAGTTAATAGTAATTATCTACAATGAATTATTCAGTGACAACATCAGGCCAACCGAAATGTAGAAATACATTCTCAGCAAAACCAAAATAAGCCTTAACTGTACCAGAATCAAAGGTTTGATTACACACTTTCGAGTGTCCTCCACTTGCCTGTGAAAAGGCTGTTTCACTGTATGTGATGCTGTGGTGCTCTCTGTGTGACACGCTGGCTAAATGGATATCTCTGAGCCAAAATAAAGAAGCCAAACAGGGCCACTGGAGAGATACATGCTTTTTCTTCCTCATAGCCATCTGTTTCACTTGTCTAAGTCTGCATTTGAGAGATAGCTGTTTTAGAGCCAGCCACTGTGTCCTCCCACCCACCCACCCCCCCTCCCTCTCTCCATGGTCTTGCTCATGAATATGTTTCAGTAACTATTCATTATGCCTCATCACTGATTTCCAAGCAATTTGGAAAAAAAACTCTAAATTTGTTTTATCCCTAATAATAAAATACACCATTTACATAAAAAAGAAATACTGTCTGTGCATATGAAATAAAATGCTTACAAGATACATAAAATCTACACCACAGTCATGCATATGAGCCTACTCACGCTCTGAAAGTTCTCTAGTCTGAAACTTTAAAACTATACCCGACGTGACACTCGACATTTGCGTTAATTTTTAATGCGGCTAATGATCCTTCCTGTGCGTGATTTATCTGCAAAAACTGCAGAACAGCCATTAGGAACATTTGAGTGATGTTAATTGTATTAGCCAATGCATTATTCAGCTGTAATACATTACATATGTATATTAGATTAACGTTTTTCTTTTCCCCCTTAGTTTCATGGACATGGTTGAGGGAAAGCATTCTGAACTCCTGCAGTTCAACATAATAAGGAACGCATATATTCTGTATGAACCTACAGTACGTGAGTCACTGCTTCATGTACGTAAGGTGCAGAAGGAACCAGAATATCTGTTTTGTGCGAATCCATGTGAACCTAATCAGCAAAGGTAGTGCATGACAGAATCTAATTAAGTGCTTCTTGCGGTCATTGACTTCATCTGTTAAATCAATGCACAGCTCATTTTTCTATAAGCAACTGGAGCGAATATGCTTTTGAAATCCAAATGCTCAGTCAATGCTATGGGCAAACCCCCCCCGTCAAATCAACTCTAAATGATAATGTGCAGTCCTCTCCTGCCATTAATTATGTTCGCAGGCCTCCCAGGGCATTCATTGGCAAAAGGACTGCCAGTGGAGGGTTTAATTGGCAAACGTGTGTGTGATTAGGACACCTTGGGCTGACAGATTAACGTTCAGGCATGGTCTAGCTGCGTGCACTGTCTCTAGAGTGTAGACAGTAAAAGGTCGCTCTTAATTTCAGGACTGGACTGCCCACTCCCACTCCCACTCCTCACTCACCACCCACACTCCCGCACAGCTTCCTAAAAGATAATTGACTTGCCACCCCAGTGGTCGCCTTTTGGCTAACTGAATTTGACTACAGTACATTCCACATGTATTCAAGGTCATACAGGCATACAACAGAATATAATACACAGGTTTGACCCTGTAAAGGTCAATGAAAGCACTTTTCTACTGAATCCTTTTAATTTGAGTCAATAGTTCAATAACAACCATCCATTTCATGTAGACGCTCTGTCACATTTCATATTATTGCTGTGAGAAAATTCTTCTACCAAATAAATACAATAGCTTTTTCACTAAGCATACAGAAAATATGTAGACCATTAAAATGTATTTACCATTACAAAAGACAAGCATTCTTTTTTTTCTATGAGATTCTGCATGGCTTTTCACAGAAGCACTGAATGAATAACAGACTGTGAGGATGGAGGATGGGTGGCCGGCTCATTCTGATGATTTATCAAACACTGCGGTTGGAAATTCATATATCAAAGAGGAGCTCTTGTTCTTGATTATATAAAAATCAACTGAACATACTAATTAGGTTTTTTTCTGTCAAAACCTTATTAGGCAACGTATTAAAACAGATCTCTTAGAAACATTATTTGAGCCCATGTGCCAATAAAATCATTGGATTTTGAAATTATAAAGCATCGTCACTGAAAATCATACTCGATGTAACTATGTCTTTGTTGTCTATCATGACATCAGTGTATTTCTGAACATTGTTAATTTACAATACTAATTCTGATTTTTTGATGCAGTCTATACTGATGTCAATGTAATGAAAAAATGTTCATTGAAGAAAATGCAATAAAAAAATAAATAAATACATCCACCTCTCAATTGAAGAAAGGTTGCACCTAAGGAAATCCCTGAAATGTTACAGTATATACTCCTTAATAATTTGTACAGGATGTGGATGTTTGCTGAGTAGAAGTGTTCTGAATAATTGATGGCCTTCATGGATAAATCATGTACTGATACTATTACTTCAGAACTGCACACAGATTAGCTCAAAGAAATAGAATCGTCAAACATGGGGAAAAACCTACAGTGTGTACCAACTGGTGCAAGATGTGAGATGTGTCTGGATGTAATCATGTTATGTGATAAATATTTAATATGCTCTAAACATACAGTAGATTTTCCATGCATTTGCTTTGGCGACACGGGACATTCTAAGGCACTTTGAAGAATAAAATGCTTTATTAAAAATGTCATTTAGGACTGAAAAAAATATATTAATATACTCCAAAACAAACACAAGCTCTTATGTAAAAAACAGGCCTGCATCTAGAATTAGAAGTTTACCTTTTAGCACAATTATGGTCCTACCCCCAAACCCCCCACCCCACCCCACCCCCCAAAAAAAAACACATTAAAAAAAAGCATTGACAAAAGTCAGTGCTTAGATATGAATGTAACTGCAATGGGTTGTCAAGCCACAGTCCAGTAGCAGTCGCACTGTAGTTGCTCAGAACAAATTTAGGGGAACAATTGTTAATTGAAGTGCTAAAACCTTGGCAGACAAAAAAGCCATTCCAGGCAGTAATTCAAGCCTAGTGCTTTTGTGCCTGAGACACAATATATAAAAGGTCATCGTCTGATCACATTGGCTCTCCAGTGCTCGACACATCTGGGCCCATCCGAGACAATTGGGAAATACATTATCGACAGGCATTTAGCTGATGAAACCAATGCATGGAATTGATTTGAGGAGTTGCCCTTTAAAGAAAACCTCATCCTCTTAAATTAGAAAATCTATATCTCATATAAATAAATGCCTGAAATCACAACCTGTTTAAACTATTGCCTTGTGTAAAACGAGAAACAATAAACCAGGTCATTGTTCTACATGTCATTGTCATATTTTTAAGCATAGTCTGAAAATAGCTTGTTGCCTTTATAAAGACTATATTAGTGGTTAGAAAATATTACTTACCTCCCAGCGCTTGCTTCATTACAAAATCCATTATGCACTTTGATATCTGGTCCGGACAAAGCTAGAGAGAATGTTGCATGTAATCTATCTGTAGTCCCAATCGCGTTAGGCTACTTCAGTATGTATTCTCCTGTGCTTGGTGATGGTGCTTTCACGTCTGTTGGAAAAAAAAGACAAAAAGCTTTTAAGTGGTCTACATCTTTAACAGATGAAAAAGACAACATTATATTTTCAATCAGCAATGCATATAGTCTATTAATCAATATTACAGTTGAGATCGTACTTTAACAATCACATTTTACATATATATTATATTGGGATGCTTTTGTGTAGTGTTGTCGCTTTCTCTCTCTGTCTATAGCAAGAGAAATCTGACCCATGTGGTGCAAATAATCTCTCCGAGTTGAGCTCCAAGTCAATGTAAAGTAATAGAATTGATCATGAACACACACTTTGCAAATGAGCGGGGGTTCCTATAAAAGCCTGCAAACCTGAGAAGCCAGATTGAGGAAATCACATTCATAAAATGCGAAGATTTAAGGGTTTAATTATTAAATAAAGTATATAAACAAATCTGATCAAGCAGAAACCTTACATCATATTGTGATATGCAATGTAAATCAAGAATGTACCATTTTGTTGCTCAAAATGCTTCACAACGAACTGCCCTTTGGGTAAATTAAGCATGATATTTTGTTAGATCATGTTAATGGACCGAAATGCAAACAGATAGCTGATGTATAGCATGTTAATGGGAATCAAATCCATTAAAGGTTTTTTTTTTTCTGGTGGTGTGCTTAGCACAAAATTATAAATAGGTGTATGGAACAAATGAATCAAATGGCCTGTATTAATCATGTCCTTGACGACATGGTTTCCCTAGCAGCGCAAGATGTTTTAGAAAAGTAATAAAAAAGTACTCAGGCAAGAAAACTATAGCAAGCCATGCTTACAGAAAATCTCTTGAAACAAAATGGAAAAAACGGTATATGAATACTATGCATTATTATTATTATTATTATTATTTTATTTATTTTTTTTGTTTACACCTATTAAACATAAATGCATGCATTTCTTAAGCAATAAGCTCTTATTGTTGTATGATAGGTTTCTGGTACTGTATTTAAATCATCCATAGCATAGCTGAACCAGCAATCTCTTGCAATCACTATGTCTAATAAACCATCAAGTCTTCTTTATGTTTTTTGATCATTTAAGACGCATAGGTTGTAATATTGCGGGATTTGACAAACATCATGAGGTAAAACAGAAATTTTGAGAGTTGAATTCGGGAAAGAGCAAAATGCATTATTATTATTATAATAGAGCAAAACAGGAGCCAAACAGTAATCTTATACAGAGTGTAGATCATTACTGGAAATACATCCTAAACCTAATTTTAGTTTCCATCCCTGAGCACTGCAATATGTGTAGCAGTACATTATGTTGTTAAAGAAACAACCTCATGTCATCCATCTTGCTGAACTGACAGGTCTTTGAAAAGACTTTATTAGATTAGATTGCATAAAGTCACTGTCCAGAAACTTGTTAATACCTGTGGAAAGTTGTGATTAAGCCACAATGTCTGGATCAACCCAAAATTAAATAAAAAAATTCTGATGTAACAGTGGATTAAAAACATACATCCAAGTTTAATAGCACACATACAAGAAAGGTTTTACACCAGTAAGGCATGACAAAATAAAGCTAGAAGAACTAGAAGTCTGAATGAGTACTAGACCAAAATAGACTTCAATAAACCACAACAGTGTTTCCCAAACTTTTCTTCTAGGGACCCATTTAAAAAAAAAAGACAAACCACAGCCCCAGAGTGGCACAATGGTCACAATCTCAAAGTTGATGCTGTACCCTAAAGAGAGCTGGTTGGCCAGGCTCTCTCAGAGGGGTGGGATGGGAGGCACTAAGCACTCACATGTCACTTAAGGCTCTACAGCTAATCACCGGCATCTGTGAGCTCATGCATGCAGAACGAGCTGATAGCGCTGTCCTCCGAGTGTGTTACGCCACTCCCAATGGTGCATAAGCTCACAGTTATAAATGATGCGGTTGGTGACTCCACATGGCTTAGAGGAAACACGTGCTAGCCTTCGCCCTCCCTTGTTGGTGGTTGTAGCCTTGATGTGGGAGTGCAGGTGGGAATGGGTTACGACTAAATTAAGAAGAAAATCTGGAAAATCTGAAAAACTATCATGATGTAATTCACAATAGATTTTTTTTTTTATTGAAGACCAGGTTGCTTTGATAGGAGTCTTCAGCTGTATCTGTATTGTTGGGTCGGTGTTTCTAGCAGTTAGTGGTAGTTTTGTCCTGGTGGATTAAGAGAAGAAAGCATGAAATGCACTAAAATCTCCGGATATAGAGCTGTGTTGGCTTTGGATTTGATAAAACACAGTGGACAAAACACCAACAGATAAGATGGAACTACAAATCAAGCAACTTGGGATTCAATGCCCTTTTCACTTTTCCTACAGATTCTGACCATGGGCTAGGGTTAGTTATTTCCAAATAAAAAGCTAAATTTGCTTTCTTCTGAAAAGATGACTTTGAACCACTGGGATGATCTAGTTCTGTCCAGGTAGAACAATTCTGATGTTGTGTCCGGTTCAGAAGTGGCTTGATAATAGGTATGCAACATAACTGAATATGTCTGTGTGTGGTGGTTCATGATGCACTGACTCCAGCCTTACTCCACTGCTCATAAAGCCCTCCCAAGGTCTATGAATATGCTTCAAAAAGGAACCTACTTCTCGACAACTGTCCACCAGTCTTCCCCATACATATATTGGACTAGATCAAGAGATGCATGGTATTTATACTGCATGAATTCACTCAAACTCAAAATTAAATATTCCAATATTTTGACATACTGCATTTTTAGGATAAATAATCATTTAAATAGAGTAGCAAAGTGGCTCAGCTAGGTCTATACAAGAACGTATGCACTTTTTACATGTTACCAGATTGCATACCCCATTTTTATTATTTTAACAGAATCTATTGATTTGATGCATCAGACCTTATTATAAATCAAATCCTTTAGACAAACAAGAATATTGATTGAACAAAACCAATCCTATAAACTTTCTCTCATAGATTAGTAATCACTAACTGCTATATGCAGGGTCATGTTCTAAATAAATTATCCCAGAAACACTGGGCCCAAGACAGGGACCTACAATGAATGAAACGCCAATCCATTACAGGGCATATACTCAAACATTCATATACTCATTCACAGCTAGGGAAAATGAGTGTATCCAGTTCACCGACTAGCATGCTTTTGGACAGCAAAACTTTTCTACTTTCGAGAGAAAACCCAGAGAAAACCCACATGGATATGGAAAAACTTCCCAGACTGTACCTAAGCTAAAGATCAAACTCAAAAACTTGAATATATAGAGTGACCATAACATCTTTTTCTGATTTCAAACATATAGTATATTACACATACAGTGGTGTTCAAAATAATAGCAGTGTGTTGAAAAAAGTGAGTAAAGCTCCATATCCATGTAATAACTTTTAATTTAAATCACACAAATGCATTGGACACCCTGCACATTCTATTCTGAATCACAACATGAAGAAAA
>JAQMYL010000002.1:22081541-22092918 GCA_030014365.1 Clarias pachynema | reverse complement strand
TATACACACACACACACACACACACACACACATATATATTTATGTGTGTGTGTGTGTGTGTAAAATATTTTTCCTGGCCAAAAAAAAAAGGGTCAAATTATATTATTGGCCTGCATCAAGTACCAAAAACAATTAAGGTGATGTGAAATTACTGTAAATAGTCGGTTAAAAACTGTTCAACACATTATTAAAATCTGTAAGGACTGCCCTAAACCAACAACTTCATGGAAGAAATGTGGTCAGAAAAATAATCATGAATGGAGATCACTTAAACGATTAGTAAAGATGCATGGTACTGTATAAAACAGTAAAAATGAGAATAATTTTTAATAGTGAGAGTAAAAGCATTTCCTCCTGCACAATGTAACAAGAACTCACAGGACTGGGACTAAACTGCAGTGTGGCCATAAGAAAGCCAATTGTTAGTCAGACAAATCTGGAAAAAAATACACTTAAATTTGATAAGCATCATAAAGATTGGACTTTGAAGCAAAATAAAAAAGATAATGTGGTCTGGTGAGTCCAGATTGATCCTATTCCAGTGAAGGGTGTGTCAGAGTAAGAAAGGAAACGCGTGAAGCAATGCACCCATCATGTACAGTATAGTGGCCACTGTACAAGCCTCCAGAAGTAGTGTTATGATCTGGGATTGCTTCAGTTGGTCAGGTCTGGGCTCAGCATCCTTATGTGGCAATAAAATGAATGCCTACACAGAGTGCATACCCTTTTGTTTATACATTTTCTTTTGTTATGCTGCGGCTGGAGTTGGAGAAAGTGACTTTGACAATGAGGCTTACAGGTATGTCAGCCTGATTAGAGCCATAATGAGTTCTAGGTTATGAAAAGGTATTATAATAGTGAATAGAAAACTTTAAAATTTATATAAGCTTAGATATTACATAAGAGCTTTTCTGCTAGGAACCATAAAACTAAATGAACCATAAACCAAGATGTCATTCATCAGTAAAAAAAATTCTTTCATTCAAAAGATCCTTTTGAAAAAAGAGGAATCATTTTGGATGACAGCTGTTCTATCTCTTAGGTATGTTGTGTATTTTTTGTTTATATAATACAGTATTTGTATCTTGCAAGAAGCCTGATCACTTGGTATTGGCATTTGACAGCTTTACTGTATGTAAAAAATCCTGCAGTCCAGAAAGCTGTATCTATGTGAAAGCATTAGTCATATACGTAGGAGTGATATGTTGACTGTAAGATTTGTGACCATATGGACAGCTCTTTTATGACTTTGCAGCTCACTGAACAATTGATTGCATAGATCTGTTTTTAGGAAATTGCAAACTTGTATCAAGTATGCATTGAGTACTTATTAAATGCTGCTTTGAAATATGTTTGAATAATTAGAAAATTTGAAGAAAACAGGAAATTTGAATTATACTGTGCTTTGCTATAAATATGTAACTATGCTGCCGGGGGGGAGGCAGTTGTGGCTCTGGGTTGCTGATTGGAGGGTGGGGGTTTTAACCCCGCCACTGTTGAGCCCTTGGGCAAGGTCCTTAACCCTATGCCTAGGCATAATATTATATATATTACTTGGCCACTGATGTGCAGGGGATTCTCAGTACCAGTCCAAAGCCTGGAGAAATTGATGTGTTGCATCAGGAAGGTCATCAAGCATAAAACCTGTGCCAATAACTTGTGGATCAGATCATCTGATGTGGCGACCCTGAGAAAGGGGAAAACCCCAAGTAAATTTTTTTTTAAAAAGCTACTTAACATGGTGTGTACAATTTACATACCATTTTGACTCATCTAGCAAGAAAAAGGAATAATCAGTTTAAAGTGAGCATTTTGTCAATATGATTAATTTAATCCATCTTGTTCTCTTGATCTCTTGTCTTGTTCTCTAAAACACACAGCTCTAAATCATGTCCTGTACATTTAAATGCACACTTTCATCTAGTGCTGCTAATATAATGAATGGCAGCTATGCTAATTCTTTTCCACCCGTTCTTACTTTTTCTACCCATCCCGAGGCACCTGGAGATTGTGCCAGCTCCAGTAGACAGAGGCCAACCCTGTGAGGATCCTGAGACATCCAGAAAAGGACAACCTCCAGCTGGATTCTGCTTCATGATGGTTTGGAGCTACACTGCTGCTCCTGAGCTCCTAGTGATCCATACCTCCTCTGCCCTCTGCACCTGTCTGACTCATCCTGGTGCCGAACTGGACTCCATGTTAACTTGGACATCTTCTGTTGTATTGAAATTTTTAGCTGCCTAACACAGTATGTTGGCATAAAATTCCTGCTATCTGTTATGACCCAAATAAGGCTGGGTTCCTTGTTGAGTTTGGTTTCTCTCAAGGTTTCTTCCTATTTGCCATCTCAAGGAGTTTTTCCTTACCACCATCGCCTACGCCCTTGGCTTGCTTATCAGGGACACTCTGATCATTATGATCTATAACCATTTTTACTTGTTCATACACATCTCCATAATTTTCTTTTCATTTTCTGAGATTAAGACCATTGTTAAAGCGCTATATAAATAAAATAGAAATGTTATTGAATTGAATATCCATGTTCCAACTTCAATATCAGACATAAAATATTATAATAAAAGCAATATAAAAATGTTGTAAGACCATGTTGTTTTTCAGTCTGTTTAAGGAAACAATGTCCACCTAAGCACATGTCTCAAGGTAATTGAGTTAGGTTAAGCTTTAAGATAAGCTTGATGATCCACAGGGGAAATATATGTCTTGTTTAGACTAAGTAGTGTACAGTGTGCATTACTAACAAGAATAATGTTGTTCAGTGGACATGTAATTTCATCAAGGATTTTAAACGCATCGTGGTTTGTTGCGATTATCTTTTTGTTGATCTTATTTTAACAATAAATATTTTTGTAATAAGTATATAAAATTTTAACAAGAAGTTGTGTGACACTGTAATGCATTCACATTTGCATATGTTTTCAATACTATTCAATCTAACTCAGGAAGTTTTGTGCCAATCAAAATGCGCACGTTGTATCGACTGAATTTTTCTTATTATTATTGTATGATGTGTCAGATCACTGATGTCGCTGCTATAAAAATAATGTCCTGATAACCTGTTATACAGTCTGTCGGTTTGGTAAAGAGGAATCCCCAGGTAGTGCAGAGGCTGATCATTATGTTTCTCTTGTCTCATGTTTGCTTTTTGTTGGGAGGTGCACTCAGGGGATTTATATACCAGCCAGGAGCAGCAGCTGGCATGCGAACCTTCCCTGTCTCAACAATAAAAGAGCAATAAAACCTTATTCATGACATCCACGGAAACGCTGAGGTAACCCAATCACAATGTCTCTGCAGAGAAACAGTCGCCGATGCACAATGAATTAAAGCATGTGGACTGCCAGTGCTTTTGAGACTCAAAGATTAGTGCCATTTAAGTGCAACTGTAACTGAATTTATTTTTAACAGATTGTTTCCTTAATATTAAAATCAGAAAAAAAAACTGATTTTTTTTTATATGCCGTGAATTTTGCAACATTGACCAACTAAATGAATATCCCTCTTTGCTTTATTGTTGCAACACAGGCAGTATTTTGGTTTGTGATTCCTTTTTATTTTTAAAGCAGACGAATCAAGCAGACATCACCAGGCTGAGAGACATGAGGAGGTAAATCCATCTCTGTTTGGAGTGCACATGCATTTATGTGGCTCAGGAGGTTTCGAACCCCCCTAGATTTTAGTCCTTTGAAAGAATTTTAATCCTTTGAAAGAAATCAATGACCAAATAGCCATTTCTCATTTTCTTACTGTGGAATTTTCCATATATTTTGTTGTATATCAAATTCAATTCTTCGCAGAGAAACATATTATATTTCCCCAGATATAAAGCATTTAGATTATGCAAAAACATGATCTCCTTTGTGGTCCTAATATAATATGCACTCCCAGATCATGCACCTGTTTTGTGTGCTTGATCTGGGAGTTTTGATCATCTGCTATTTAACCTGCTCAGTCACACAAAGATTATTAGATTCAGTATTGTTCAGTTGTTCAGAATTAACACTAAATTGTAATTAAGACACACCCTCTTAGACACTCATTTTAAATAAGTTAATCTACAACATTGTATGACCAGTCAGTAATAATATCATCACGGAAGAAACATGTCTGTCTGTTCCCATGTAACCACTATGCTAAAATGCAATGTCTTGTCACAAAATGCAGATATTAGTAAGATCACATACTACACTATGATTATCATATTTTAAATAACACATTTCCTTATTCATAGCTACACTACAATTTAACCCTGGAGTTTGTGTAGTATACTGAATGCCAAACAACAACAACAACAACTAAAAAAAAAAACAGTAAATCATAAAAAAAATGCTATATTTTCTCAAGTAACTTGCCGACTTTAACCCATGCCTTGACTCATTTTGCTAATGGATGCTAATGGAAGAAAGCAGTTGGTGCATGTGGAGGAAGGGCTAAAGGCTTTCAGCTATACTGAGACATAATGCACCCTTATGGCAGCTTGAGCCTCTGGCCTCAGTGTTCACGAGCTGTAGATGAATAACATCCATTTTGGCATCTTTTTATCATAGAAAACAGGGGAATCCTATAAGCAAATAATTTTTAAAACAAATAACAAGAAATGTTTATTTCATCTGAAATTTCCAGGCCACATGTTATATCAATCAAAGACAAGTCTGTAACTTTTTGTTTTTGAGTAACTATCCACCCCACTGCATGGAAGAATCCACTATCATCCACTATGTTCTAATTAATATATTGAGAATTTAAAATTTGAAAGTTACCAGAAGATCTTAAAAAAGAATATTACAGACATTCGTTCAAATATTTGTAGAATAACTTTATTCATAAAATTTGTAGGATAACTTTATTCATTACTCATAAAAATACACTGATCAGTGGCTTGCAAAAGTATTCATACCCCTTTAACTTTTCCACATTTTGTCATGTTACAACCACAAATGTAAATGTATTTTTTTGTGATAGATCAACACAAAGTGGCACATAATTGTGAATTGAAAATAAAATGATACTGTAAATGGTTTTCACATTTTTAAAAAAATAAATAAATATCTAAAAAGTTTGGTGTGCATTTGTATTTACTCTGATACCCCTAACTAAAATCCAGTGACTTCAGAAGTCACCTAATTAGTGAATAGAGTCCAGCTATGTGTAAATTATTCTCAGTATAAATACAGCTGTTCTGTGAAGGCCTCGGAGGTTTGTTAGAGAACATTCCTCACTAAATAGCACAATGAAGCCTAAAAACACACCAGACAGGTCAGGGATAAAGTTTAAAATTTAAAGCAGGGTTAGGTTCTAAAAAATATCCCAAGCTTTGAACATCTCACAGAGCACTGTTCAATCCATCAAATGAAAATGGAAAGAGCATGGCACAACTTTAAACCTACCAAGACATGGACATCCACCTAAACTAGGAGGTTGGGCAAGGAAAGCATTACTCAGAGGAGCACCCAAGAGGCCCAGGGTAACTCTGGAAGAGCTGCAGATATCCACAGCTCAGGTGGGAGAATTGTCCACAGGACAACTATTAGTTGTGTACTTCGCAAATCTGCCTTTATGGAGGAGTGGCAAGAAGAAAGCTATTGTTAAAGGTCAGCCATAAAAAGTCAGATTTTTCTGTTTGTGACAAATCAAGTCAGGGACACAACAAACATGTGAAAGAAGGTGCTTTTTGCACCATTCCCACCATGAAACATGGTGTTGGCAGTATTATGTTGCGGGGATACTTTTCTTAAGCAGGGACAGGGAAGCTGGTCGGAGTTGATGGGAAGATGGATGTAGCCAAATACAGGGCAATCTTAGAAGAAAACCTGCTAGAGTCTGCAAAAGACATGAGACTGGGGCAGAGGTTCACCTTCCAGCAGGACAAGCACCCTTAACAGCCAGAGTAACAATGTAATGGTTTAGATCAAAGAATGACCCAGTCAAAGTTCAGACCTAAATCCAATTGAGAATCTGTGGCAAGACTTGAAAATTGTTGTTCACATGTGCTCTCTAACTGAGCTTGAGTTATTTTGCAAAGAGGACTGGGCCAAAAATTCACTCTCTAGATGTGCAAAAGACTAACAGCTGTAATTGCAGCAAAAGGTAGTTCTATAAAGTATTGACTCCGGGGGGATTGAATACAAATGCACGCCACACTTTTCAGATATTTATTTGTAAAAATAAATAAATAAATAAATAAAAAATAAAATCACTTTTCTTCCACTTCACAATGATGTGCCACTTTGTATTGGTTTATCACATAAAATCACAATAAAATAAATTTTTATTTGTGGTTGTAACATGTGGAAAATGTGTGGGGAATGAATACTGGCAAGGCATTGTACTTAATGTATATTTGTATAATGTATAACGAATATGCTTAAGCAACTATGTTATGGACATTTAGAAGTTTGCCAATAACAAGATGAATATTTGTAAAATAACTTTATATAAAATGCACAGATCAGCCACATTAGCACCATAAAACATTGACAATTATCAATTATATACCAATAAACTGGTGACAGGATCATGGGAAACCAAGGCTCAGTCATGCCTGCAGGGATCCCAATCCAGCCTGTCCGGTTGTCCATCTGTTCAGTCTATACATTCAATATAATATATTTATTCTGAAAAAAAGCTTACTGTTATTGCAGTAGCTACACTGAAATGAGAGATAAATCATGTAAATACTATTAGTTTAGTTAATTAAACAAGTATTGTGGATCCAGAAAGTATTCACAACCTTATTCCAAAATGAGTTAATTAAATTATTTTTTTCCCCTCAAAAGCAATACCTCATAATGACAAGGTGATAGAGGTTTGTTTGAAATATTTGCAAATTTATTAAAAAATAAATAAATAAATAAACAATCACATATAGCCAAGTATTCACAGCCTTTGCCATGACACTGAAAATTGAGCTCAGGTGCATCCTCTTTCCACTGATCATCCTTGAGTTGTTTCCACAACCAGTGGTAATTTCAGTTATTTCAGTTACCTGTCTATATAAGGTTCCACTGTGCAAATCAGAGCACAAACCAAGCCATGAGGTATAAGGAATTGTCTGTAGATCTCTGAGACAGGATTGTATCGAGGCACAGATCCAAAGGTGCAAACACTGAATACTTATGTACATGTGATTCTTTGTTTTTTATTTGTAATAAATTTGCAAAACGTTTAAACAAACGTCTTTTACGTTGTAATTATGAGGTATTGTTTGTAGAAATTTGAGGAAAATTATGAATTTAATCCATTTTGGAATAAGGCTGTAACATAAATTGTGGAAAAAGTGAAGCCCTGTGAATACTTTCCAGATGCACTGTATATAATCTACTGACCCCTAGCGGCAAAAAAAAGGAACAACGCACTCCACTCATAGACTATTCAATGTTGATTAAATGCCTCCACCTGGTGGAAAGATGGAGCTAAAAACGCCCGTATTTAGTTCACTCTCTTCAATGTTTTACGCAATATATACCGTACACTGTATATATTGTTATGGATCATGCTAATGTTTTGAGTTGTCATATGTAATAACTATTCCCAACTATAGGTGATGTAATGTCCCAAGCTGAATATTCTACCAATATTCTACTGAAATAGGTGCAAGAAGGATTGCAGCTCGTCAGGACAGTCTCAAGAGGTTTCGGGCCTTGCAGGAGAAACTTAGCCTCCTCTCCAGCTCACAACAGCTGTAACCACTGTGTAAAGAGGAGTAGCAGAGGCAGTTTATGACACGGTCAACACCTCAAAATTACTGTGAGGAGTCAGAACTGAGGTTACATGCACCTCTGAAGAACAAATTAATCTACTTACATAATAAAAAGTAGAAACCATTTCATCTCTGCATATTGTTTGACAATAAAAGTTGAGCTCCTGAGTTGACCGACCTTATACCTGGAAAGGAAGTGCTTTAAGAACATGAGTCACAGAACCAGGGTATATAAAGTAAGGTGTTCTAATGCACTTAGATATTGTTCTTACGCATTGTTCCTGATTTGGGAGCACGGGTCCTTTTGTTCATATTATATTTTTCTTTGAACCATTTTGCTTAGTTATTCTCGTCTATCTTATGTTGCTTTATTATGGCCATTGGTGGCTTAGTGGTAGGTGTTTCGCCTGCCATGTGGAAAGCCTGGGTTCGATTCTCATTCAGTGCCCAAACCCCAGCCACTGGATGCAGTGCCGGCCCCAAGCCCAGATAAAATGGGAGGGTTGCGTCAGAAAGGGCATCCAGCATAAAACCTGTGCTTGTATATGTGGACTGGATAGTCTGCTGTGGCGACCCCTTGATAGGAGCAGCCAAAAGAACAACAACATTTTATATTGATTTATTGTACTTAAGTTGCAACTGCTTGCATTTTATAAACAATATCCAGGAAAGGATTACCTCCCATTGTGAGGCTAGTGCCCCAAAGTGCTATAGCGCAGTGAGTGCTTTCTGGGATATTGGGAGAGATGACCCCAAGGGCTACATTTTCAAGGACTGACTCTAAGTTGAGTGCTGAATTATTCTCACACTGATCTTTACAGAATTTGACACTGAAGGTGGTTCTCAACTGCCTCAGGAAACTGTGTGAGGTCATTTTAGGTTTGTTGTTTACAATCAATTTCCAAGTCCAAGTCATGCCACTTTAGGTGGCAATAAAGATGTCTGTTGGTGCATTTAGTTTATTGGTGAAACACACAACTAAGCATTAAAATATTAAATATAAAAAAGTAAAAATGAATGAGACAAGAAATTCAACTTTAAGTTTCTTTAGATTAACTTTAAGAGAGATTAAATTTAAAGTGAAGAAAAATAACAAAGGATAGTGTTCTATTGGCCTTGGCATTCAGATGAAGTAATATTATTTTGTTAATTAAAGTAGAAACATTTGGTGACTTTGTTAGGTTTGTGGTATTTTTAATGCAGTTATTTTTTATTCAAAAACCCAGTGTCAAATGTTTATGTATATGCATAAAAAATTTTATCAATGTCACTTGTACTTTTTATTGAACTGTATTCAAATTTGCTACTTTTACAGGACATCATATTGAAAATATCTCTGGTTAGAAGTTTGCCAGTTTTACATTTAATGAGTAAAATATTTTAAAATGAATACAAATTTTGCAAATGCAGCATTTCAAGGCACCAAGTACTGCCACTCATATTATAACATTTATAGAGAAAGCATGTTAACAAAAGCAACATTATTAAATATACATATATTAATATGTTCTGATAAAAATTCTGAGATTTGTAAAATCATGTTTAATTCATATGCTTCATATTTTTCTTAATATAAGAAGTAAGCACAATTTTAATTGATACCAAAGTAAAGTATCAACAACCAGGTAACATGTACTGAACAAACAAACTAATGTTTCATAAAGTCAGGTGCTGTGTTAGGTGGAATTTTGGACACTTATTTTAGACTTTGGAAAAACTTGAGGGACAATTCGTAACCCAGGAACATAGTAGCACTCATTGGAAATCCTCTGATGGCATTTACTGATGCACCACGGAAGAAGACCTGAATTGGGGATTGAAAAGAGATTAGAAGCATTAGAGATAGTTCCATGATCCAGTTGTCCTAGTACAATCTACACGACAGTATATAATATAAACTATAAGTTGTATTATTATACTAATCCAGTAACTATAACTTTAGCCAAAATGTAATATTTGGTCAAAAAGGCCAAATGGTCTCATGCTATTAGAAGTAGTAATAAACAAATACTTAAGAGGCTTTGATTAGATAATTACTTTAGTAAATAATATGTTTCAGCAGACACCAGTTCTTTTAACCCTAATTAATTCAGTGAGTAGCTTCGCATTTCTTAAACAACCATGTCAGAAGACATATGTTCCCATGGAAATGTTGCTAGTGTGTTTCTGAAGGTCAAAATATTGGCCTGCATTACTGGAATTGGGTTTAGAACTGTCTAACACATTATTAAAACCTGGAATGAGAGTGTTGAATGATCAAATTAGCGGAAAAAATGTCACAGAAAGTATAATAGCCCATGCCTGATGGTCATTTGTTTAAGTTGCATTGTAAAAATTATACAATAGAAACGTAAGAGCATTTCCATTCACACACACAATATGACAAGAACTTACAAGAATGTCAATAGATGTGTGGCCACAAGGAAACTGTTTGTTAGTAAGGCTAATTGGAAAAAAGAAGTCTTCAGTTTGGTAGGGAGCATAAAGACTGGATGGGCCATGAAAAAAGGTCATGTGGTCTGATGAGTCCTGATTGACCCGATTCCATAGGATAGGTGTCAGAGCAAGAAGCAAAGCTCATAAAACAATACATGACCCATTATGTACAAGACTCTGGAGACAGTGTTATAATCTGGGGTTGCTTTTGTTGGTCAGGTCTAGGCTTAGCAACATTATGTGGCAATAAAATGCAATAAAAAAGTCAGACGGTGATTTGAATGTACTGAATGACCAGGTTATCCCAACAATCAATTTGGTATGACATATTTCATGATTCCAACAATACCAAGATTCATCGGGCTTAAATTGTGAGAGTATTACTGAGAGCATGAGGAATCACTTTCGCGGAATTGGCCACCACAGAGTCGTGACTTTAAGCCCATTAAAAGTCTTTGAGATATGCTGGAAAAGACTTATATACTGGTTTGATTCTTCTTTCATCAATACAAAATGTCAGCCAAAATGTATGTAACTCTGGATGGATTTGTTGTAACGTTACTATTGTTGTGAATCATAAAATAAGGATTGGTCAGCTTTTTAGGCCAGGCTGGGTATTATCATGATTAAAAAAATCATGTTAGATATAATGTTAGGAGTTAGAATTGTTATTAGTTAATTAGTTATTATGGCAACAACACAAAACTATTTTTTGTTCCTTAAAGCTTAATTAAATCCTTCAATATTATTTGTTCCTTTCACCACCTGCTTTTTTGTTTGTACAGAGAACAACTTGAGACATATTTTACTAATACCTTGAGTGCCTACTGCTTACTAGTATCTGGTAGAATAAAACACGCTAGAAGCTCAAAGTAAACTATAACCGTTTAAACATGAATTATTCTATGCACTTAACTAATCTACTGTATGAACTTGTATGCAATGATGTTACGCTGTGCTATATCTGACTGATTATATACCCCTGCTATGGGCAGTGATAAACATGTGGGTGCTTTATTGTCCACATACAAAGACATGCAAGAAGTAACCAGACATGTGCCAAAATGTGTTATATTTCAAGGAAATGCTGAATATATCTATATATCTATATATATATATATATATATATATATATATATATATTTATACAGTATCTCACAATAGTGAGTACACCCCTCACATTTCAGAAATCACTGCATTATATGTTCACACAGGACAATATTA
>JAQMYL010000002.1:22049219-22076438 GCA_030014365.1 Clarias pachynema | reverse complement strand
ATATATATAATTTGATTTATTATACCACAGTGTTTGTTTTTTTGTGGTTGTATTTGTGTGTTTATATTTGTGCATTGTATTAGGATAGCATTCTTCTTGTCATGGTTAATGCAATATGATTTAAGATTTATTGGCACACATAACATGCTGTTATGCTATTCATAACCCTTACTTGCCCCTTACTGTAGATACGGTTACTAGTAGAGTTGCACCTGTTACAGTAATAAGATGAGGCTCTATATGAGGGTTTCATGTAGACTTTTACAGAATCATTAAACACCGAGACCTGGTACCTTATCTTATATCCAGATGATATCTTATAATCAGAAAACACGCATACTGGATGTCTTCTGATAATAGGATGATAATCTATCTTTTTTTGTGATCTCATAACATCACACAACATGATTTTATTGATGATGACAGGCAATATGGCGCCATTCACATTCCTGCATGGAATTTGATGACCATAACTAACGTCACTAAATATAGCTTTGTCTGTGGTTTCACTAAACATGTTTTGACTTCTTGATTCTTACTTCCAGTGGTGTCTTATACATATAGCAGCACCTTATACAAGACCAAAAAGACATGGAATCAAATGCGTAAATATAGAAATTGTGATATGTCCTGAGTGCATCAAAGTAATATAAAAATAATCTGATAACCAAAGATTAAAGATTGACTTACATTATTCTGACCTGTCTCATGTTTTGTAGACTAATTGGTGTTTCCAAAATATCCACAGTGTCTGAGTAGATGTTTGTTTATACATTGCAAAAGGTTGGGGTCCTCAGTAACATCTCATCCCCTTACATCAAGGGCTGCTGGAGAATAGTCATACATCCCCATCATTCAACAATGACAGTTGAAAGCAAAAACATAGGCAGGCCATGATACCACTTTTTGTCTGACCGAGTAGAATACAAGTACTTTAATTTTGGAGCTTGCTGACACTGTGAACCAATACCAGCACCTGATGCTATCCCACAGCACAGCATGACCAGAACTTTTCACATTTAAAGCATATCATCAAATGCACCAGTTATTGCTTTGCTAATGTGTGAACCCTGAAACTGCTCAGCATGTAGAACAACTCTACATGAGTAAAATCCAGGAGTGAAATCCTCATCAAGTCCTCTGATGTGCTTTTTCTCACACTTAATCCACTCTGGCTAACCTCCTGCTTTGTTTTTAGGGTAGGATAAAATATTTTACATTACATGGAGTTGTATTTACTGAAAAACTATACACTTTTGCATATTTGATAATTCCAATAAACACTAAGTACGTTTTACTGGGCGGGAAATTACCTTTTCATTAATGGGCTCCTTGTTGTTTTTCAGTACAATGGGAACTGCTCATGAACAACAACAGTGTTGCAATGTAACTGCTGAACTTTGTCAACTACACAAAATATTTTAGATTTAATTGAATAATTCTTATAGTTCTTACTGTACTGTATATTTAAAAATTGTACAGGTCTAAAAAAGAAGAACAGTTCTGATTGATTTATTTGGACAAGAGTCATTCCATATAGATCATATAATATAGAGCATAACAGCACTGTGATGTTTAACTATATGTTACTAGCTTTCCATTTAAAGCCATTTGGGATCCAGAACAGTTGCTTAGCTGAGGCTATTTTAAAGTAGAATAAATGGAGGCATAGTAAATACATTTCTTTATTTTACAAAAACTCTCAGGATTTTCCACCACCTCCATTGGTTATTCTCATCACTTTTTGGCTGCATAGTACCCGTAGGCATTTAAAATGATTTCTGTTTCTATTAATTGACTGTTTCGATTCTCCAGTTGTGGGTAGTTAGTTCTGCAAGTTGCAAGAAATAACTAAACTGTACAACTGTTGTATAAAAAAAACAATCACACTTGAGGTCATGCTGGTTTTACTTATTAATAGCATGGCTGTACAACATCACCCCCTCTCATCCGTTTGCCACCAGTGTCAATATTTAAAAGGCAACCTGCAAATTATTTTTTTGCAGTTTTGGTAGCACTGGCTCTGCCTTAAAGTGGTAATTTGTGAATTAGTCCTGGAACAATTTTACAAGTATACTGTAAGTAGATAAACGTGAGATCAGATACCCAATACTATTGAGAACAAATCCAATAAAAAAGTCCACTCTTTGTTATTTATTAGATTTTTACTATTTCCTTTATTAGTAAACACAGAGTTAATCATATGAGAATAATCATGCCACATCAACCTTGGATTGAATCTATGGTTAAAAATAATAAATAAATAAATAAATAAATAAAATACTTACCTGTAAAAAGGCCACTTGATCTATTTTCAGATATTTAACCCTAGGGTACAACTTTCCATTAGCTCACTGTTCAGTAAATCAGTTCTTTTTTCCCTAACACACCCTATCTGAGGAATGTCGGATAACTTGAATTGTTTCCATAAAAGTTCTTTCAACAGTAGCTATTGGTAATTTTGTTTTATGATTAACTTAAGAACTGGTCATGACCTCATGGGTTGTCCTTTAATAACCTTACCTAGACCATGCTATGCAACAGAAAGCTGCACAGCCAATTCAATTTTTAACCTGACAGTATAATTAATCAGAACACTGTTGAAAACTGCTGATTTAGGTTTCATTTGTGAATTAGCTTTGCAAGGATCTTTTATAGTGCTACACACAACAATGGCTGGACAAGTAAATGAAAATATCGAACTGGATAGCTCATTTACAATTCCAGTTGGATTGTCTGTATCCCTTTCCAAACACACGCACACAAGCGCACACACACACTTTTGCAGATAGTCACCTTGGCCTTTGTGATATAGAGATGTTGTAAACATCAAACATTTTTGTTTTTCTAAGCAAGACAAACACCACTTCAGAACGCTTAAATAAATCTCTCAGACATGGTGGTGCATAGGATAGTGCTACTGCCTCACAGCTTTAGTTCTCTTGAACCTGTTGAGATTACAGTATGTGCATGTTCTCTCTGTGTTTGCATATCATTTGTGTATGTATATCATTTGTGTTCTTCAGGGTCTTCTTTCCAAAAAACTTGCCTGTTAATGGATTGGTGAAGATAAATTGGTCCTAGGGATAAATGTATGTATGTGTATCTCCACACACCTGGTGCCCTGCAATGGACTAATGTTCCATCTGGTGTGTATTCACACTACACATCCTACTAAGTGTAGGCAGGATGGATTACGGATCCACTGGATGGATTACACATCCATAATTCTTAATATTAACACGGGACATCATGCTTGCATATGACAACCCGGTGAGAATCTTTCAGCCTAAGAGAGAAAGAGTATTTGTAAGCTTATTCCAGCTTTAGCAGGCACTCAGTTTAACAGCATATGTAATTCATTTGGCAGTTGATTAAACACAAACACCAAAATCATCTAATGGCATACAACCAGACACAAATGTTAATATGGACATTAAGCAGGTGCTGTATATAATTTAGGTTTAACCCTGTTTATAAGACATGTTTATATCGTAGTTTGACTGTATTTAAAAAATAAAATATTACTGTAAAAAAAAATCGCTAATTTACATAATGGGATAAAGGACTACATTTAGACCTGTCCGCATAATATTAAGAAAATTACTTTATATTTACATAGCAAGTTGCTGACTAGTTTATAAGGTCAGGGGTAGCTCAGTGATTAAGGCATTCGACTATGGTTCGGAAGGTCGTAGGTTCAAATTCCACGACCACCAAGTTGTCCCTGTTGGACCCTTGAGCAAGGCCCTCAACTGCTCTATAGATATATAATGGTATTAAAAAATGTAAGTTGCTCTGGATAAGGGCCTCTGCCAAATATGTAAATGTATATAGCAGTAAAATATCACAGTGCAGACAGATATACTATGACACTTTTCACTGTTGAATTTCCTAATATATCCTGGCTATATCTATGGTTATGCTCTGTCAATGACCCACAATAAGTAAGTTGTAATAAATAAGGCAGTAAGTTGTCTTTTTTTGTGTGTGATTTCTATCCTGCCATTTCTATCCGACTAAACATTGGCCAACCCATGTGTATTTTCTTGCTGCGAAACATTGACTGACAAGTGGGTGTGCTTTTCTATAAGATGGTAGGTATATAAACTTGCAGCTTACTAGCTCATGACTGACATTTACTAAGCACCCACTAAATATTGAAATTGTCAATAGAGTAGTATTCCCACTTTTATAGTTAGGATCCCACAAAATGTATGGAACACATACTGTACAATGCCAGGTTCTGTGCAAACTCCACTTCTGAATGAGCATGAAGGACAAAAGAGCCATTTGACAGATGTACAGAATGTTTGCCATAAAACTCTATATCAAGAAGTCTTCCAGATTACCTATTACAATTCTATTTGCAAAAGGCTTGACCAAATAAATAGGTTTACAGCGTAAACTTAAACACTAAGATTGTGTCTGGGGTTATTGGAAGATTTTTAGACATTGTAAGAAAAAGCTCTTTCTCGGCTGTAGTTTTCATAATACGAGGTATTGTGAAGCAGTCTGCGTCTTTTGATTAAAGTAGGCATGGCGGATCATAAAACACTAGCAGTTCACTCAGGTCCTGTGGTGTGAGAACATTTAGTGCTTTATAGGTCAATAGTAGTATTTTAAAATCAATGCGAAATTCCACTGGGAGCCAATGCGGTTTGGAAAAGATAGGAAGGATGTGCTCATATCTTCTGGTTCTAGTGAGGACTCTGGTTGCTGCATCCTTGACTAACTGGAGCTTTTTTATGCATCTAATAGAACATTCAGACAGCAAGGCCTTACAATAATTCAACCTAGAGGTGACAACTAGTTTTCTAGTGAAAATATATAGCTTATTTTGGCAATATTTCTAAGATGAAAGAACACCATCCAAGTAATATTATCTACATAAGTGTCAAATAAAAGACTGCAATCTATAATCCCACCAAGTGTTACAGTACACGTTGCGGTATGGAGAGCCGCACCACGAGATATTATTAATAAGAGCCCTAACGCAGGGCTTTAGACTAGAGGGGGTCAATGAAATAGGAGTGTGCTTGTGAGAGTGCTTGTGATAATTACGGGAAGATCCTCCCGTTTAGATATGGAGTGGGATTATTAATTAAGGAACTTAAAAGGAAACCAAAAGAAAATTGAAAAACCCAAAATAAACAGAGTACTGCCGTCTACGGAGAATGGACAGGGCTATAAAAACTAAAAATAAAACTTATGATCCTCTCGGGGCCTTTGCCCTTACTGAGGATTTATAGAGAGAGTTTGTGTTTTTTGTACTGTACTTTTATACTTAACCTGAGAGCGCTCGCTTAAAGGACAGCGCGCCGCGCTCTCTCTCTCTTTCGCCGGCATTTTAGCGCATAACACCGGCGTCTTAGGGAGGCAGAGCCTGGGGGTTTTGCCTCTGTCTCTCAACTTTCTGCGCGCTTGTATTGTCTTTGGCCCTGATACCTTACCGGTGCTACCTACAGTAACTGATCGCTCAAAGTGCCGAGGAATCAGGACCCTTATATTATAACGCCAGGTGCGGCATATCCAGGCTGATTGCGGCGTTGCCTGGCAACCGCGTGTCTATAAATGGCCACCCCTTTGCCTGTTTAGAACTCCGCGTGGTAGCAGCCTGCAAATCTGCCCGTTCTGAACAGTTTATGCACGGTTCTGCGACCCACGTCGTTACACCAAGGTCCTTTACTGCTGCACATAATGAAAAAAAGGCAATGCAGATTTACTGTGAGATCAGAAAGCTTCTAGCTGCACGTAGTCCCAGTACCAATAATTCTGTCATGTCAGGATTAAGCAGGAGGAAATTCATAAGCAGCCAGTATCTAATGTCCTTCACACTCTCCACAACTTTATTAAGCTGGTGTTTATATAACCGTATATAACTGTGTCATCAGCATAAAAGTGAACACTAACACCATGCTTAAGAATTATGTTGCCCAGAGGGTGCACGTAGAGAGAAAATAGCAATGAACCTAAAACAGAACCCTGTGGTACACCAGACTTCACCTGGATATAAAGGGGATTTTTGATATTTGCATATGCAGGGGTAAACATTAGGTCTCTTAATTAGGGATGTAATAACTGTATTTTAACAGATTTAGGAATGTAGCCAGTTCTAAGTAAAGAGTTGACTATTTAAAACAAATTGTTTCAGCTATTTCTGGTATTATTTGTTTGAGGAAACCTGTAGGGATCAAGTACACAAGTTTGTGATTTAACTTAACTGTTAGATCACCTATATAAGAAGATTCCCTATATCGCTTATAGATTCCCTATATAAGAAGTTACCCCATGTAAGATACTCTCTCCATCTTGTTGTTCAACTATTCTGATCTCTGGTGGAGCAAGGCCTCGACAGTAGTTGATTTCTACATATGCTGAGACAGCGTGTTAAGAAAAGGAATGAAACAGAGGAAGTTTGAGGGACCTATGTTAAAATCTTGAACTTATGTTAACTGAAACATACAGGTACATACCAGACATATTTATTTGAATATGATATTTAAGTATTTTAGATCTACTTATTTTTGGAGATCTACTTCTATTTTTGGATCATATTCAATATAGAGCTTGTTTATTTCTGTTTATTAGTCACGAGCCTGCACTAAAAATAAGTTGACTGGATTTTACATTGGAGGCAATAGATTTTGGGAGTGTACTTTTACAAGACATTTTAAGGAATGCATGAAAGGTAATTAATGAAATTGGTATAAATCGGGAATAGGCTACAGTTCAACAATAAAAGAATGGGAAATAGGATGACTGTGATGTAGTGGATACCATAGTGTATGCCTATGTGAAGACAACTGCAGCAAGGAAATGAGAACACAGACAAGCACTACAAAATATGTAGGAAACCACAGGGAGTAGAACTATAATGACCATCGCCAAGCTAAGAAGTATTCAACAACAGCACTATTCCAAATGTCTTTGTCCCAGTCATCTAGGCAGATAAACTAGTCTCCATCACATGCCATGATATCAGAAGTACTGATCCAAGGTAAATGTAATAATTTTAATCAAATTAATAAAAATTGATTATACAGTTTATAGTTCCATTGACTAGGACAAGAAATGTGCAGTTAGCCTATAATTTTTCATAACGTAATTGGCATTTCTCCCTTAACTCCCTGTTGTTGTTAAACTAATTAAAAATTAGTCAGTTAAATAAAATAAAACCAAACCGGTACTTGTCATCTCACGAGCAGAAGAATGAAGGCGTAAAAAACGATTGACATTTACAGACGATTTCAATTACTGTACATTGTGGTGATGAGACATTTGAACGGTGCAAATGTTTTAAAGGAGGCTGTATGTTTGTAAATGATGATCCTGGCCGATGTAGCTCAGAACCCAATGCAGTCATTCCCGTGAACATTCAGAAAGTGAACATTCAGAAAGTTCAGAAAACGCCTGATCTTTAAAGATTTGATGTTTAACTTGTTGCCAACTTGCAGAACAGATGCATCTGTCTGCAGGAACTGTACACCCAATCATTCACAAACGCCTTCATTTCTGGTAGGTGAGCGCACAGTGTGTATTGGGAGTGCTCTCTGCCTTTGACCGCCACAAAAGATTGCTAATTTATGGTGAGTTAAAGGAACGTTTTGACAGGAAGGAAGGTCAGGGTGTTCCATCATGCCTCTCGTGTACTGAGAGAACTTTCTATCTTCATGGTATTCAAGCACTAGTAAAATGCTTGGATAAGTGCAAGACTGTATGCATGGGATTATATAAAAAAAAATTAAAGGTAGTTTTTACTTCATAACAGTGTTCTGTTATTCTACACAATTTAAAGTCCCCTCCTAATTTCAGAATGACTGTACTTTAATATGGAACTTTAATAAACATTGTATTAACTTTTAATGAATGTAATATTTTTTAAGATAAGGTTTTCAACATAATTCGCAGGTTCAAAAGTGTTTGCTGCTGATTTTTGTGTGTACTCATTGTCCAGTGCATCTCATTGCAGTATCCAGCAACACTCAACCAGCGTTGATGTTAGGCATGTTCAGCATGTTCGTCATTGACTGAGCATTGATTTTCTGGAAACAAGTCCAAGTGTGAATGCAGAAAAGGAATCTTCAGTGACATTTCACACTTTGTGAGTGTGTAAATTGTAAGAAGCGTTTGAACCAGCTGTATGTAACTTGGTGCTCTGTAGTGGCCAAGGCAATTTTTAAAGTCATTGTCAAATGCTTTTCAGCTGATTTTTTCTGGCCTTCCTTAATTAGTTATTCTTGAAAACATCTGTGTCAAATAATGAAAACCTTCACCTTAGCTGTAAACCATTTTCACTGAATTTTTCTTTAGATAGAATTTTATGCGATGCAGATGCAAAAATATGTTTGTTGGGTCAACAAGTGGTTTGTGTGCAGGTTTTTCTGTCCTGGAACCAAATTATTTTGAAGTGTCAATTTCTTTGTAATGTAATGTGACTGCATAGTTTTTCCATTCACAAATTGAGTAACATTCGAGTGGTACAAGTTGTGTAAAATATGTACAGTACGAGTTGCGTTCCATGCAGCACACCCATTACTTTTACAGTTAAACAGTTTCAAAATTCTGGTTGCACTTGTTGTACTGCATATGCGTCAATGACAATTCCATGTTTTCATGTGTTTCTTTCTTGTGTGCTGCATAGCCAACAAGTATTTCATAGCATGCAATAAATGCTGTAGAGCAAGGTTTCCTTCAAAGGAAAAAGAACTTTATAAAACAAAGTATTTGGTGTGACAATGCCTTGAGGCTCCTTTAGTGTCAGGTACAGTTTGAGCAGTTTCATCAGGAAAAAATTAATTATTTTTATAAAGTGACTTTTGTTTTTTTACTGCAACTTTTTTATTTTGTGTTAGGATGCTGATGTTTGGAAATTAGAAATGTTTTTGTACTGAAATTTGCACTAAAATCACAGGGTGCACGACACTTTTGCTCAGTACAATGCATAGAGCATACACTACTGCTCAAAAGTTTAGGATCCCTTTCTAACTGTATGGTCGTTGCTGATTTTTTCCCCCTACATTTTAAAACAATGCTGAAGACATCCAAAATATGCAATAATCTCCTATGAACAGTTACGGTTCTAATCTAAGGTGCTGTTAATTGGTGATTTTTGAGGTTGGTAACTCTAAATGAACTTCTCCTACGCAGCAGAGAGAAGATTTGCTCTTGCTTTCCTGAGAATTGAGAACCAGTTTTATCATCGTGCTTAATGGGTTTTGCAAAGGCACTTGACAATACCAGAACTATTCCAAAAAGGCTGACCTTCGTATCTTTAAACAACAACTGACTGTTGTTGTTGTTACATAATTACCTAATTCCATATCTGTTATTTCATAGCTTTGAAATCCCTAATATTGTTGTATAATGTAGAAAGTAAATCACTGAACAATAACAAAGAAATTTGCAAGTGATTCCAAACTGAGCAGTAGCGTATGCAATCTGTCCAGAGTGAATGCCTGGAGATGCATGAGCTGCACAAACCATTATATAGTGTGAAAGCAGAACATTTCAATGAAATGATGGCAAGATATGTTTGCATTATTATTAGCAGCCAAAGTTCTACATGATGCACCCAAAAGTGTTCAAGAACCAAAATCTTTGCTGCCCGGTGTAATCATTGCCGAGTGGATATACGATTACCTGGACATTTTCCTACTATGAGTGTCTCACAGACACCATAACATTTTCAGCTGATTTTAATTCAGAGAGATACTGTTTTATGTAAGGGCACTACGGTTCAAGGCTATTGACGTCTGACGGGTTTGACAGATCAATGGTTGGGTTTAGTTGGGATTGCAAAGATCAAAACAGGTCAACAAACCTCTCACTGGGTAAATATACATTTTATTTGCATATTTTACTTTTACTATTTTTGTTTACCACACTTGCTGAGGTTGGAAATGTGAAACGTAAACACTAAACATTTACATTCCATGAGACAAATATTAGTATATGTTCTCAGTCTATAGTCATTAATTTGCAGACATACCACAATATCTAACCACATAAACATCCGTTGTCCCAGAAAATTTAAATAGAGTTCAGAAACCTTAATTATAAAGAATTATATAAGGACTTAGAATTATATAAGGACTAAGGATAAAAGAGCTATTCCAAAACATTGATTTATTTTTTTCTGATGAGACTATATTCTTTTGTTCCAGTGTTTTAGATCATTATCATGCTTGAATGTGAATGTTCTGTTTCTGTATCTGCAGCTATGTAACACAGCACTTCAGGTTAGTGGTTACCTGTATCTTGACTAGATCCTCAAAAACAGCTAAAAATAAGAAACCTGTAGCATGATGCTGCCACCACCATGCTTTTCTATGTGGATGGTACAGTATTCTTGGATGATATGACTTTTGCTTCAGAAATTTGTATGTTCCTTTCATCGGACCATAACATATTTTCCATTTGGCTCTGAATGATTTAAGGAGGAGTCAATGTTTTAAAAAAAAAAAATTTCCTCCATGAAAAAGGGCTGCTCTCTAGTCACCCTACAAAATTCCGAGAGATTATTGTCACATGCGTGGAGTGATCAGTGATTCCAAATATTCCTGCAATTCCTTTAATATCGCCATGGGTCTCTTTGCAGGCTCAGTTATATGTAGTCTTCTTGTCTTTCTATCAGTTTGGCAGGTATATTATGTTGTTGGTAACGTCACTGTGGTGTGCCCTTTAATCCAGGTATTGATTTTGCAGTACACAGTGTTCCATGGAATATCTAAAGATTTGGAAATTCTTTTGTGCCACTGATCTGATTGATAACTTCTTTAAATGAGAACAAGTGCATTTTTTCAGTAATTTTCAGCAATGGTGGCTCAAGTGGTTAATGTTTATTACTCGTGAGAATGTTGGTTTACAAGCTCAGCCCTGCCAAGGTGCCTCTATTCTGCCCTTGAGCAAGGCCTATAATCCTCTATGCCCCAGAGCTACTGTATCATGCCTGACAATGTGCTCCGACTTGAAAAGTCCTAACAATCTAGAACATGCAAAGATATGAACTTCACTGTACTGGAATGTACAGTATATGTGAAAAATAAAGGCTGCTTTATATTTGCTAGCTCTTTCCCAACCATGGCTGCAGCAGTCGAATGAATCCAAGATGTCAATAAAATTCTACAGAAACAGATGAACTTTATTTGGGCTTAAACACAGTGACTTCATTTATGGTATGAATACTCTAATTACATCTGGACATGAGTTTGAATATGACTGGCTAATTCTGACCTCAATCATATTGCTAATAATAAACGGGTGTGCACACTTGTGTAAAAAAAAAAAAAAAAAAACCCTAAGGATATATTTTTTTTAAGGAAGTTATTTTTATTTGCATGTTGTTATACCACATTAAAGGTGAAAAAATATCCAATGTAGGTATTTTGATCTATAAAATCTGTAGAAATGTCTAGACTTTTAATATCCAGGCATTAACTGGGATAACTGGGATTAAGTGTTCCCTTTTTCCCATTTTTTTGAGCAATATGTAATATGACCTGGCCCTGACTCTAGCCACAGGGCCCTTAAACCAGGTCAGTATTTGCAAATCACTTTCAGAGGGGGAAAAAAAACATTGTGCTATGGACATTCATTCATATCTGTGTTTGACCTAATGCATTAACGCAACCCACTCACCTTGCTTAATGTGTCTAAAGATCAAAGTTGCTTTAACCCTGAATTGAGTAGAGCATCAGCATTATCAGTTCAAATGGTGAAATAAAAACAAGACTGAATCCATGGTCAAATTTGACAGAAACTGGCAGAAATTCAAACAAACCTTGCCAAAATAGCTTGTAATCCAAATCCATAAAAGGGGTTCTGACCTGTGTTTCTGCTTAAGTGTAACTTCTTGAAGAATATACTTTTATTTTATAGACACAATAAGAATCACAATCAGCCACTATTCTGGAAGAAAAGAAGAAACAAATCTGAATTTCAATTACATTTAAATTAGTGGTCATTCTAACTGCATGTTTACAAAACATGCAATAATTTTTTTTTTTTAAATCTATTAAAATGTAACATATAAAAGGTACTACAATAAAGTTTTCAATAACATTGTATTTATTATTGTATTTAATTGCATTTAATTCCTGCAGGTGGCAGAAGAGCGCAATCTACAGTATATGTTTTTTTTTTCTTGTTTAGAGTCTTTTTGGTGGTCCCTGGTTAATAGTAACCTTTTCAAAGATTAAATTACCACTGACCTTTCCTTGATTCTGATAGTCTCTTGTTACAAAGTGTAAGAGTTTGGAACAGTTCCCCAAAGTCTGTAGAGCTTTTCTATAAATCTCCCTCTCTGTCCTCTATGCACCTTCCTTAACTAATCTTAGTTGTCCTGACTACGCATTTAATCTGTAATGTGTTCCAGCCTGGTCTTGTGGAATTTTCCGCCACAGTACGATGAGGCAGTGTGCAGTGACATTCATAAAGTGTTCCTTTAAATAAGAAAAGCAATTGAACATATGCTTCTTAATTTGGACTCTCCCCCCTTTCACTCTTCTGTTCACTGGAATAAGCAGTTTAAGATGCAACCATGTCTGGTTGTTGATTTTGGAAAATTAATTGATTGATTTACCATTATTGGTTTGGCATACCTTCCTGGCTTTGCTTACCATGTTGGTCAATATTTTGTCAAATGACTCAGGGTTACACTGCACTCACCTCTAAGTGCCTGGGAAATTTTGTAAATTCTTCTAGAAAAAGCAAAAAATCTCATCCTTAAAGTGTTACAGATTTTGGCACCAGCTACATTGTACAAGTGCAATGGTGGAAACTACAGGCTGATAATTACTCTGAGTCCATCTGGCTATTTGCAATATTGGGTAGATGGTTGCTTCTGCTGTCATTGAGTGGCCAAATAACATGGTAGGAAAAAGCCCACTATAATTTTGTAAGACTGAAGCATCTTAACAAGTCTCTCCATTTACTAGTCTCTCATGTTGGCTGCAAATTCCATAGGGTTGTGTTTTTATTAGCCAGGGCACAGTCTCATTTGTAAACCTGGTCTTTACAGTGATCTTGCATGCATACAGACTGTAACCACATGGCAAGGCTCGGCACGATGACTTGTGAGCAGATGTACAGAGCTAATTTGCATTCAAGGAACTCTTCCTTTTAAAAGTCAAGGACAACAGAGAGCTTGAAAGGAGGAATACAAATTTGCCAAGTGACTAAACTTGGAGCTGCTAGGACAAACTGTGTGACTATAACAACAAATGCAAACATTTAAATGACAACGGATTGATTGTCTAATTCAAAATGCGAATACAAACCAAGAGTTTCATCTCGTCATTTATACCAGCTAATGGTTTGGATTTCTTTGGGTTTCAGTCCATAAAGTGGAAAATTTGTGTCTGTAAGAAAGACAGAGTGAAGGTTTTCTTTGACTCACTATTCTGGATTAAAAAATTTTTGAGTCACAGGAACGGTTTGCGCATGAATAAAGTGCTTATGTAAAAGCTAACCTTTACCCGTACTGCAACAAATTAAGGTAAGTGCTTTTAATATGGTCAGGCAAAGACTGACAGTACTGGCTGCTGACTGGTTGTGGTTTCTACAAGTTTAATCCTGGAATAAATACTCACTTACAAAAATGAAAAAAAAAATAATAATAAAAATAAATAAATCTTACAGCAAACATTATGCCCAATATTGTGTAGGTTCTCCTTGTGCCTCCAGGGCTGCTCTGTGCCCTGGGCATATGACTTCACAAGACCCCTGAGGGTGTGATGTAGTGTTTGAAACAGGGAACTTGGCAGCAGATCCTTTGGGTACTGTGAGTTATGAGGTGAGGCCTCATTTGGTCATATTTGTTTGTCCGGTGCATCCCATGGATTGGGATCTGGCTAATTTGGAGGCTGGGTCAGCAGTCCTGGGTTCTTTCTATGCCAGGCCCCCTGTGCAGCCGGCTGTTAATTTTACGGCTGATTGGTATCTTAAAGTGTGGATGCTACAGATTGGTACTTGAAAGAAAAAGCTACGTATAATGTTGAGATGGTTGACATCTTGCTCTGATGGTGTTCTTTAAAGACAGGCGTTTACTCATGTTTTTACTTAATCATTTATTTTTTACTTTGATGCCTTTGAAAAGGCAAACCCTGTAGAAACATCTCTTTCAGACTAACCTTGATCAAGATTTTGACAATATGTAAATTTTCTACACCAGGGTAAGTGTGTTGATCTCTGGTTACTCAAACTCATGTTCAGTCTTTGCTACATCAAATCCTACATGAGCCTCTGCATCAGAGGGTCTGTACATTGACAATCACTTTATGTATTTTGCTTGAATTCTAAATAACAAAATGGCTAAACAGATTATGTAATTATAGATGTAGAACATTTCTTAAGTTCCTTAACAGTTCAACCTCAAGCCTTCTTTCAGATTTATTATTATTATTATTATTATTATTATTATTATTATTGTTGTTATTATTATTATTATTATTATTATTATTATTATTATTATTATTATTATTAATAATAATAATAATATTATTATTATTATTATTATTATTATTATTAATAATAATAATAATAATAATAATGCAGAGCAACTAACATGACATATACTGTTCAAACCCAATTTTAAACAGTGGAATTGTATTTTTACACTTCATCATTAGGGGATTCACTGTCACTATGTAAAGACTTCATGAAAAGCTTTTGAAGTGACAACTTGACAACTATCCATTTTTTGTGTACAAACATGACAGCTCATGAGCTGACTGGCCTGGACCACATTATACCTGTGTCATGTTGCTGGACAAGTTCCCAAACAACGCAAAATGTCCAGATGTACCTGATGATGCTTCATGACATATTTGCTCATTTATATATCAAAGCATAGGAAAATCATCAACTATTCTGTTATTTGCTTTAAATAAAATGCAGATGTTGATCACTCCACTGAGGGGAAATCAGAAAGTCATTCAAAGACAAGAGTGTGACACCAGGACTAGGAGGTCAGAAGTGGTTTGCCCCATCAGCATTGCTTTACACACACCAATCAACTTTGAGAAATCTGTCCTGTGTGGTATGGTTCTCTTTAGGCCTACGGCCAACGAAATCCTAAATAGTAGCTCTGGTTGGACCTTATAGACTAGTGTCAGAGTTGTAGGCATTGGACAGGGGTAGAATCCTCTCTTGCAATGAGGGAGGTCTGTGGTTGTTTCCTGGCCAATGCACCAAACCTGGCCACTAGGATAAAATGCTTCAGAATCGGGTGCAAAACCTGTGTCAAACCAAACATGCAGAAATAAAAATACACTGTGGCAATCCCCAATGAGAGTACCAAGAAGAGGATTAGATACTGTAGGCTAGTATGAAATAAAAGTTGATTTTGGAGCTGTCCAAACAGTACCTCCAAATCCTACCCCAAATTTGTCTGCAAGTGTGCTCTTTGTTGTCTTAGATCAACTAAAATGTATTGTGCCCAAGTCTTTAAAGATGCATGATTAAAAAATAAATAAATAAAAAATTGGCATTTGGAACAAAGTTACAGTACAACAAACCATAAAGTGGACAGGGCACAGATGTGATATTTTAATATATGAAAGAGAAACAGTAATTAAAGTATTAATTGGTAATTTATTGTAGAAGGGTTGTTTTAAACATGTTATAATGCTTTAGTCTACATAAAAAAATAATACGTTTAAAAGCTGAGCACCTTTTGTACATGTTTTTGTGCTTAGTCACTCCTGCCATTTCTTCATACTGGTGACAGGATGGGCTGCTGGTGATGTGATAAGGGAGGCACTGTCCTCAATTACGTGAATGATTTGAGTTTGTCAAGCTTTGAATGATCAAAATGTATCGACAGAATGCTCTAATAATCATCAGTGTTGGTAAAAGGCAGCATAGTGGTTCTACAAAATAAAGTCCTACAGGAGTCAATATAAATAGCTTCATATGAAGTCTAGATGGGCTTTGATGATTTATTGCATGAAAAGGGTTACACTGTTAATGTTAGCGGAAACACAAATATTTTAAAGTCAATGTTATAATTGGATCCAAAAACTACTCGAAACACTTCCCCTGGCTTTGGTGAACACATCTAATTCTCTGCTGACAGCATGCATTTGTATGAAATTCCAATTTCCATTCTAATTAGAAAACACAGAGAAGTGTTACAACCAGAAATAAAATGGTATAATCAGAACTTGTTGATTTAATCTCCTAATTGACAGGTATGGATTACAATTTGGCAACCAGAATGTCTATCTTATAATAGCTGGCTCAAATATCTATCATTTTTTTGTGTCACACATGTCGACTTATGGAAAGGATGGTACAGTACTGTATGTAGGACTGAAATATCATACTCTTTGGGGGAACCTAATAAATTAAAACCACTGGGGCAAAATCAACTTTTATGTCTCTGCGCTTCTTTGGAAAGAAAACCCCAAAAGGAAAATTATGAGAAAACACTGTAAGAATAAAGCCCTATTATTTTTGGAATGATATAATATCATCACTGGTTTCTTCTCAAGAGGCAATGAAAGAAATGGTACATGATACTGCACAGAATAATTGTAGTCTTTAGTGGAAAAAGCTAGGCAGCTAAATTGCTTGATTCTCTCTAATGGGATATCTAACACCATTTTATGCATTTGTTTAATTTTGCACCATGTGATAGAACCAATTTGGACAAATAGTAATTTGCAATCAGTCCAGCATTTTAAAGTTTTCACAGCCAGTGCCTGATCTGTGTGTTTGGTAAATCATCCATGAAAGGTCTTGTTATTCTCTGTGATGGGCAAAGTCAATGTGGTCCTTTCTTACCCTCAGGCCTGCCTCATTGCCATAAGTAGTAAAGAACACTTACAGTATAATGTTTTTTGTTTGTTTGTGTTTTTCAACCACAGTTTCCCATATTGTCTGAGATATGAGAAGTCCCAGATGCTGCAGTTCATAATTAACAATAGAATCCTATGGCTTGATGTTTATTGAATATAATGGCCTAAAGCAAAACTCAAACAGTTCATTATGAAATATGAGACACAGACCAGATTGTACATATACTTAATACTGAGTACTTTATGTACACACATTTTTTTTCGTACCCGACCCCCCCCCCTCCCCCCAAATTCTGTGAAAGTCATCCAATTCAACTGTCCACACAATACAAATAAGATATTTACTTATTCTACTCTGTTGGTTGGACCTGCAGCAATTAGCAATTACTTACTTAAGCACTTTCTAGTAGCTACAGTACAGTAATACACTTTAGGCTTTACACAGAACCATTACTCTTAAAAGAATTAGAACATTTAAAGGTTCTTTGTTTGTCCCTCTGTGGGGATCCCTTTTATGAGGCTAAGATTTTAAGAGATCTTACTTATCCAGGAAACCCTCAAAGAACTCTTGAAGTGCTCCGGGTAGAGAGTGTGTCCAGCTCCTGAGGAGAATTTAGTTAGTGTTTGTATATTCTAAAATTCATAGTACCGAATGTTACCAATTCCATTTAGCTTATTTTTACATGTGTGACAATTACAGTTATACAGAAAAATATCATCGCTTCATCAAGGAATCATTGGATAGTTATGCATCCCTAGCCTCCTAATGGTTTGACTTTTTTTTTTAAAAAGCACACTTGAAACATCTTATAGCTACTATTCGTTCCCTTGGAATTATAACGTTCTATCTGCATTCTGAGCAGTTTTCAGATATTGTGCTTCAAAGTTTCTGCACTCCATCGAGCAATACTCTGCTGTGCCTTTTTAATTTTCCAAATAAAGAGTCCATAAATGCATATAAAAAAAAAAAACAAATTTACATATTTAAGTTTGATAAGTCACTGAATAATAAAATGTGAATAACCCATTAAAAAAAAAAAAGTCAGACAAAACCTTATAATACAAATGTGATATAATTTCTTCAATTATACAGATATATTCTTGATTCTATTTGATTATATAGGCCAGCATAAGCTGGGCATTTTTCCAAAGATTATTTTTGTAAAATCAGTAAATGTTCTTTTCATACCCAAGATAATGTATTTAATCTCATCACAGAACATGGTTTTTAATTAATATTTGGGAATTAATCATTTTACCATTTGAATTGGTTGGCTAATCCTGGTCTGTAGTTTATCATTATATATTTGAAAATGCCTTATAATGTCTTCAACTACACACATACCGTACATGTGGAGTGCAGTGATGTGTGTTTAATGTTATTTTTACACATTCACCACTGTATCAGTCTTTCATGTGACTAATTTATTGTTCAATATTGCCATATTACACTGTCATCGACTTTGGAAATGTTTTGAAAATGTATTAGGTATTATCAAGAATAATGTATTTTTCACATGCGTGCGCACACACACACACACACACACACACACACACACACATCTAATGTATTGTCCTGTGTAATATAAAGCAGTTGGTATAAAACATTATAGGGAGGGAATGACATGCATACACGAATCATTCACTACTTTATAGGGAAGACTATTTTACAGTTATTACTGTTTTTTGCTGTATAGTGTGGGGGAACAACACTATTTTGAAAGATAATAATAATGTTTTTTGTTAATCGGTTGGCTGCTCCAGCTGAGGGGTCACTACAGCAGACCTTCTGATTTGCACAACAACTTGCCACAGACTTTACATCAGATGCCCTTCCTGATGCAACTCTCCCACTTTATCCAGGCTTGAGACCAGCACTGCATCCAGTGGCTGGGGTTTGGGCATTGGCTGGGAATCGACCCTGGGACCTCTGCATGGCAGGCGTGCGACCCACCACTGAACCGCCAAAGCCCAATAATGATAATAATAATAATAATAATAATAATAACAATAATAATAATAGGTGGCACTGTGGCGTCTCACCTCCACCGTCAAGGATTTGATTCCTAGTGTGTGAGGAGTTTCTTCCAAAGAAATTGCAAAAGGCTAATTGGCATTTCCAAAATGCCTGTAGTGTGTGTGTGTGTGTGTGTGTGTGTGTGTGTGTGTGTGTGTGTGTCCTGCAAGGCTGTCCTCCACCTCATGCCAGAGGTCTCTGAAAAGTATGAATGAATGAATGATGATGATGATAATAATAATAATAATAATAATGATCATCATCCTTATCATCTTTGAGTGAGCAATAGGTAATTAATAGGATAGCAAAAGGTTCTATGTATATTAATATATTTTTAGTAGGTTTGAGTAGAAACAAACAAAAGAATAAAGTTACTGGATCAAAAATATGCCGTGTACTTGCCCACTTGTTTTTGTGTACCTGCTGTGTACCTACTGTTTACCAGCCCACTTGTTTGTGAAAAATATGTTAGAACAACAACAATTTGGGGTTTCTCTAAAAAAAATGTCGTATAGATTACAGGTTATTTTCCCCTTAAGTAAAAACAGTGGGACAATTCCATGTAAAGGTCAACCTTACCATACAAAAGGAAAGTATGCATAATACATACAGTAGGGTTCTTACCAATCCATGCTTATATACTTAAAATACTACTACACTACTATACTACTAAATCTGCTTATACTGACTAATGGTTTGCTCATAAATGAAACAGTAAACTCCAATGCTGAGCATCAAAACCACAGACAGTCACAAATGATGAAAACTGAAGAAAATGAGAATTGATAAAAAAGAGAGGAAGAGAGGAAATGACTAGAAACAAATATCAGTAATTATTGATTAAATATATCAAATACTTGATGTTAAAAGTCAGTCAGTCAGTCAGTCATCTTCTATACCGCTTTATCCCAGGAAGCTTAGGGCATGAGGCAGGGTACACCCTGGACAGGGTTGATGTTAAAAGTGTGTTCTTTATATAGTTTATAGAGGATTGATTCAGACATATCACATATTAAGCATGAAAATATCACATCCAAAACATCAGTTTATCTTAAATCATTTACTCCAAAAAATTCCAAAAATTTTCAAATCTACACTTTTTATGTTCATTTAAGACTCTTACATAGTACAAGTATAATGCTTTTTGCAGTTGTCTTTAAAATTCAGAGTTTGTAGACAACCTGTCCCTCATAAAAGTTTGTTTGTTTAATGTCACATCCATAATGCTAATGAAAGTTAAGTTGAATAAAAATAATAATAAAATAAAATAATAAAATGGTATTTTTAGGATGTAATTGATTATATGAATTTTAAGGATTTGTTTATTTTTAGCTGATATGATGAGATTACTTTCACTCACTCACCCACTCATGTACTACCCCATCCTCTACTCTAGCAGACTTTAGATGCCAATTCATCGCAGGGCACACATATATACACAAACACACATTCAAACACTACAGGCAATTTGGGAACATCAGTTAGCCTAATCTGCATGTCTTTGGACTGTGGGAGAAAACCGGTGTACAGTACCCGGAGAAAACCCCCCAAGCACAGGGAGAACATGCAAATTCCATCACCACAAACCTGAAGGTGCAAGGCAACAGTGCTAATCACTGAGCCACTGTGCCACCAAATAAGATTACATTAAAAGATAATTAATTCACTGATACTAAGCTTCTCCATGGAGTTTTTTGTTTAACTGAAATCGCCCAATGCAATGCCCAGGATCCAAAAAAGCACATTAGACACGTACTACGATATGAACGTACTACATTAGTTCTTATGTGAGAATTTGTACTTGTCCTTTAATGTTCAAATTGACTTCCTACCTGAAATTTGTCTATGAGTGCAGAAGCACAGCAGCATGGCAGAAATGCAGAATGGTCAACTTTGTGCTTTAAGAGCTGTTTCATGTGTTTCTGTTGTATGGTGCATATTCTGTATCTCAGTAGCTCATGTTGACCCAGAGACTTTTTCTTGTCGACATGTTCCTTGTTTTGCTCATTAGAGATCTAAATCTACATTTTCGAAATGTTGACTGTTAAAATTGAATAAATTTTTTTTTGGATTGAATGAACAGAATCTTCAGCGTTATCTTTCAAAAGCACTCCGTCCACCATGGACTTTTTCCAAAACTGCTGCAGATTATTTTAATGTCACTGATTCAAATATTGATTGTCCTTACTTCACTGAAAATCAGAAACAATGTTTTACAATAAGAAAATGTCACAAATTTTGAGTATGATTAAATGACTGAAGGTGGAGTTTAAGCCAATTAAGGTCAATCAATGGCATCCTCATGATGTCAACTCATAATGCCCTCTTCACTCCAAACTGAGAGAGAACTGATGGTTGAGAGAGTCATTCTGGCATACTGTATGTACAGTCTGGTAATGTACACATCACCACTAAACCTTTAGAAATGGAGAAAATTTGTCCTTCTGCACTTCAATGAAAAACTGAGAAGTTGGAGTAGACTGTTTATTTTAATTTTTTTATTAAAAACTAATTTAATCCTTCATAGTACTGATGTGATGTAGTGTGTGAGTTGTGGAGTGGGGGTCAATGCCATTGCACCATGCATTCACCTTCACAACTTTTCTCTCTCTCTCTCTCTCTCTCTCTCTCTCAGCCATTAGATCAGGTACAATCCCTCAAATACACAGCTGATTCCAGAAATAAATCTCTGTCTCCATTATAGGCCTGCCAATAGCATGGCCATGCTGGCTGCACACACTCTTTATTGTGGGGTTTGATGTATATTTCACTGTGGCGGGGGTGTGACAGAATGGGGTTGGGAAATGAGCAAGCAGCTTCATTATGGCACTGCGGGACTGCTGAGTGTAGCCGCCCAAAACAGCATGTAATGAGGGAATGGGCAGGAAGTGAGGGACGAGTGTTTGAAAGAATGAAATAGCGATTGCACTTCTGCAACCAGCCCGCTTGCAATTGTTGGGAGCATACTGTCACGAATGCAGTGCGCTAGCTTCAGCTCCGTATCGACAGCACTGCAGTAGCCACAGCGCATTCATTAAAGCGTACTTACTGAAACTGCAGCTTTAAGACCCCTCCATTATGGCTGCTCACTTTATGTTCCCTTCTCTAGAGACAAATATTCCTGTTAACCACTACTTCCTAATGATGCCCATTTCCATCATATAAAACAATTTAGATGATTCATTAAGTAATAATAGTATAGTACACAGAGAAATTTGGCATGACCATGAATGAAATGCATATTTAAAAAAAGAGCTTGTAGATATTAATTTCACATGCATCTAGTTATGAAATAAAGCTTTTGGACCTTGTAGTCTATATATGTACATTACAGATCAGTAGTTCATAACAAACCGAAATGTATCAATTTATAAAAATTATGCAACAGATTAAACTTAGCAAAACTAATCACAGAAATATAACATTATGTAATGTGTCTATTAATATATATATATAATGTATATAGACTACAAGGTCCAAAAGCTTTATTTCATAACTAGATGCATGTGAAACTAATATGTACATGCTCTTTTTTTAAAATATGCATTTCATTCATGGTCATGCCAAATTTCTCTGTGTACTATACTTTCTTTGTGTACTTTTTCTTTTTTCTTTTTTGCATTTTAATGCATAAGTGTCACTTCACAGGACATCCTTATGAAAAGCATAAGATCTCCTTTAAATTGTTTAAATACAAAATATTAAGAAATCAATGATGACCATGCAGGTGAAGATACACAAGATCAATATTATGTGTCTCACTTTACTATTATTCATCCTGTATGTATCTGATCTTCATATTAAAACATGTTTTTTTTTAATGTACTGTATATGGATAAATTAAATTAGCAAAATTATGAGGTTATACAGTATATAATTTAGTGAGGATTTCATTGTGTAAGTTCAGAGAGTGTAGCACAATGGCATAGTGGTTTAAGCTTTTTGTGGTTTGCATAGTGATCATGTACCTCCAGTGTTGAGAGCTTAAATCCTGAATTTGGGTATGTGTGTTTGGAGTTGCATGTTCCCCCTTATACTTTGTGTGTCCAAAGACTTGCTGAGTACGCTAATTGGTGTTTACAAATTGTCTGTAATGTCACACTACATACAGTAAAAAACAAGGACCAGATTAAGATTCAACTATTTGCCACATGTACCTTACAGCACAGTGAAATATTTTTTTGCATATCTCAGTTAGAAACCTAGAGTCAGAGTACAGGGTCAGCCAGAATACAGCACTTCAGGAACTTAGTTGCCTTGTTCACGTGCTCAAGAGTGTCAGCTCAGCAGTACTGGGGCTGAAACCCCAACCTTCAGATCAGTAACTCAGAGCCTAACCATTTGAGTCACCACTGCTCCTTAACAACTGGCTAAATTTAATCATCATTATTTTGGTTTTAATTTAATTAAAATCTTGGACACATGAATGTTATGGTAGCTGCCAAAGTGATACCATCCAGTTCCTTACTGCATTGCTGTATATTGTATATTACTAATTTGTATTGATTTTCATAATCATATTCAAATCATCTCGGAAAGTTTGTGCCCTTGACTTGTCTATGGTGCATATAGTATGGTGCAGTAAAAATGAAATATTAAATTTATTTGATTTTTATTTCATTTGATTTTCGTTTAGAACCCAGTGTGCTCCGATGCTGTTGTAGCCCATTCGCTCCAAGATCGGCATTTTGAGAAGCTTTTTTGTTCAACATGGTTATAAAAAGTATTTATTTGAGTTACTGTACTATAGTTTTCTTGTCAGCTCAAATGTGCTCAAAAAGTCTGGCCTATCTCACAAGCACTCACACCATTCTGTGTAAACTCTAGAAAGTAAAAAGTCTATTTAGCAAGGAAAACTGCACAGTTAACAGACAGAATTATGAACATAAAGCGTACCACTTGCTGTAAGTGTTGCATTCATTGAGGTGGCCATGGTGGCACTAAGTGGGATTTACCCAGGATGGATAATCCATCCTGCAAATCCATCACACACACTATGCACAATTTGGAAACACCAATTAGCCTAATCTACATGCCTTTTGATTGTGGGAGGAAACTGAAACACTAGGAGGAAACTCACCAGGCACAGATTTTCTCACACAAGAATTTCTAGGGTTTACTCACAGTGGTGTGACCGCTGAGTTGACTATAGTAACAAAAATAAAAACTTTTTTCTAACCATGTGGAGCAAAAAAGCATTTCAAAATGCTGAAGAAAATGCTGAACCCTGGAACAGATGGGCTACAACAGCATCAGAGCACACTGTTTTCCAATCTTGTTACCCAAGAACAAGCGACTAAAACTAGACTAAAACTCAAATAACCATTGAGTATCTATGCGAAAATAGTGGAAGACTTCTTTGTTCAAACATCATGAATGTTATGAACCCAATGTCACTGACTATATTGTGCTATGTTGGCTTTTTGTAAAGTATGAGCATATGTACAGTAAAACATTTGTGAAGCATGTATTATATTTATTATTTATATATTATTATTATTATTTATTATCTTACTTGCTGGGCATATACTGTTAATTTATGTACGTACTATGATTTATAGAAAATAGTGCTGTTCGCTACTGGCCTATTATACAATCATTTAAGCAATACTTGTACACTGTTAGCTATTCTTGCTGGAAACTTTTTACATCAAGTGATATACAGTCATGTTGAGTGCTGTATATTGAATCCTGTATAGTTGTAGTTTCTGTTCAATCTGTGACATTACATTGCTGCTCATATAAATTCAATTCTCATTGAAGGGTTTCTTCTTTGTTTAAAGCCTCTACTTTACTCTAAAAAGCATTAACCATTAGATTGCCTGAGGGTCTTTCCTAATATATACCATGATCTTGCTAGAATAATTGGATCGTAGCTCACAGAGGAGGGCGAACTCATACCATAAATAAAGTCAGCGTGTGCGAGGAGAGGAGCCACTCCAGATGGAGGGAAAATAATTTATAACCTCTGATGGCTCTACACCTAATCTGGACTGGACTGTACAGGAGAGACAGTGCTGACTTCACCCTGAAAAAGAAAAGGCCTTTAAACAAACCCATTATCAAAATGCAACTGACATGCAATATTCCCTCTTCTTTAATGTTCACAGTGCACTATAGTGAATTGAATTTTGTTGGACCCAGATCCACTGCCCCTAGATACCTTCTTTTAGATGCAATATAGCTGTATAACTGAAATATTTTTTTGTAGGCTTTGAGAGATGAATCCAACATTTTTAGATTTAATTTTTCTAGTATTGCATATGAGACAGAAACATTGACCAGTTTTATATTAGCTCATGATTCTCACTGGTGTCAAGTTTGTTTATTTTCTAGAAACCACATTTGGGTACAGATATAAACAAATTCTTATAATTGCAGACCAATATTTGCTTGTTTTGTATTATGTTACTATCAAATATCAGACTTTGTTCGCTAGATTTCCTTTTCTTTGTTGGTTTTCAACTTGCTACCTGTTTTATGTTCTATATCATTAAGTATAGTAAATTCACAATTTTGGATTACTGACTGTCCATCCATCCATCCATCCATCCATCCATCCATACATACATAGATAGATAGATAGAGCCTTTGGTGTCCTTATCAGAATGATCTAGTCATCATGAACATATTGCAAATGAATTACATTCTGATGTTTTATCATCAATAACCAAACAATTAGTCACATACCCATACAATTAAAAGTCTCTTGGGATGTGTTTCATTAATTTTACACAATTGTGTTTAATTAGGTGTATGTTCTTATTATTCTAAACCAAGCCATAAAACAAATCATTTAGATTTTTTAAATTCATTTTTCATAATAATGATAGATATTGTGTGTGTCTCTTAAATTGTGTCATTCTTGGGTAAATAACAGCCTCTTTGAGAAACTGCCCGATGTAATCAATGATATCACCACCATCATTTTGTCTTTCCTCAATGGAAGTTGAAAGAGCTGATATAAGTACATTAAGTGTTTAACTTACATGCATCCTCTGTCAGTGCAGTACAAGCCCAAGATATCTGGAAGCAAGCAGCAGAAGCAAGCAGCAGTGATGAAGCTGGTACTGCTAAGACATTGCTCATTCTTCTAACACAAATCATTCAACCATTGGCACAATTCTAAAGAACAATGTAATGTAAAGCCAATTGTGTATTCTAATATTCCAATTAATATCCTAGTACCTAGAAAATGTCCGGGTTGCGGAGCGAAATACGTTTGTACGTAGAGGACTTACTGTACATTGAAAAAATATTAGAAATTCAAAATATATGTGATAAACAATACAGAGTCACTTTCAACAGTGAATCACTTTGTGGACCTCAGTTCACACCTTCAGAATCTCTGCAATGTGGTCATTAAATTCAAACTTTAACAAAAAATGTCCAACCTGTCATGGTTCATGCTGTCATTAATTCTTACATGACAAGATGGACATGGACAGATAGTTTTCTTATATAAACAGATGGACATGGGTTGAGAAAGGGACAATATATCTTTCTGAAAATGTATTTACCCAACTCTGAATTTGTTGATAACAGGGTGGCCCCATTTTGCAATTTGCAAAAATAAAAATCACATATATATACATATGCATTGTCTGTATTCAGTTTATTTACAAAAAGTGCTGGAGCTTGATGAACATACAAATTTGAATGCCGAACATTCAAATTTTGTCACATACACTATACACAGTACGATATGCAGTGAAATGTTTATATAACTGCCCATGACCTAAAACACAAACATTCCAATTTATTTATTTATTTTACAAATTTACACTTTGAAACGCTCAGCTTTTTTTTTTGATTGGGAGATTATTAAGTCTCAAAGGCACATTGTAGAGATATTGACTCTTAATATAACCTTAGTTTTTCTTTATCTGCTACATCTAAATTGACATTCTATTCTGTAAGAAGAATAAAAGATCCTTCAGTTATATGAAAGTAGTTATATAAAACTGTAGTTTTTTTTTTTTTTGCCATCTGCATGGTCCTCTTACATGCACAACCATCTCCAATTTAGCAGCAAATCCCCACTAAGCCATGAAAGTTAAATGTGGGAGAAGAGTAATCAGAATCAGAATGAGTTCTTCCCATACAGCATATTAAATAAACAACAAAAAAAATGTATCACCCCTTGAAACGCTGCTCTAAGCATTTTTTTTTTCCAGGGGCTCCTGACCTATCAACATTCAGACTGGCACTGGCTATAAATTACAAAACTGGACTTATATTGATTTCAAAGCGTAAGGAGGACACTTGAGCTCAGCTCTATTTAGACTCTCATTATCCACAGTACACACACACACACATACACACACACACACACACACACACACACACACACACACACACACACACACATTTTTGTAATGTGTTTTGATATCTTTGCTG